>PITA01010529.1:0-28668 GCA_004023965.1 Spilogale gracilis
ACAATACATTAAAAGGATTATTCACCACGACCAAGTGGGATTTATTCCTGGGCTGCAAGTTTGGTCCAACATCTGCGAGTCAATCAATGTGATACCGTACAGTAATAAAAGAAAGAACAAGAACTATATGATACTCTCAGTAGATGCTGAAAAAGCATTTGACAAAGTACAGCATCCTTTCTTGATCAAAACTCCTCACAGAGAGATCATAGAGAGTACATACCTCAATATCATAAAAGCCATCTATGAAAAGCCCACGAATATCATTCCCAATGGGGAAAAAAATTGAAAGCTTTTTTCCTAAGGACAGGAACACAACAGGGAAACCCACTTTCAGCACTGTTATTCAACATAGTAATAGAAGTCCTTGCCTCAGCAATCAGTGAACAAAAAAAAAATAGACATTCAGATTGGCAAAGAAGTCAAACACTCACTCTTTGCAGATGACATGATACTCTATAAGGAAAACCCTAAAGACTTGACCCCTAAATTTCTAGAACTTATATAGTAATTCACCAACTGGGCAGGATATAAAATCAATGCACATAAATCAGTTGCATTTCTATACATTAGCAATGACACTGAAAAAAGAGAAATTGCAGTATCAATCTCATTTACTATTGCACCAAAATCCGTAGGATACTTAGGAATAAACATAACCAAAGAGGTAAAGGGTCTATACTCAAAACTACAGAACACTTATGAAACAAATTGAATATACACAAGGAGATGGAAAAATACTTCATGTTCATGGATTAGTAGAATAAATATTGTTAAAATGTCTATGCTACCCAGAGAAATATATACATTCAATGTAATCCCTATCAAAGTATCACTGACATTTTTCACAGGGCTAGAACAAACAATTCTAAAATTTGTATGGAACCAGAAAAGACCCTGAATTGCCAGGGGAATGTTGAAAAAGAAAATCAAAGCTGGGAGCATCACAATGTCTGACTTTAAACTAATTACAACGTTGTGATCATCAAGACAACCTCCTACCAGCATAAAAATGGACACATATATCAATGGAACAGAATAGAGATCCCAGAAATGGACCATCAACTCTTTGGTCAACTAATTTTTGAAGTGAATTCCATTAATTGCTCTTTTTTTTGATAGAAAATCAGTAGCTGAGAGGAAAGTGAGAATTCAAAACCATGTGGTTTTACTCAGTTAACATAAGTGAGCAAATCCTGGGTGAAAGGCCATATTTAAGAAACTTAAACAGTTGACAAATAGAGCATGGTCGCTTAAGGTTTAAATTGCCCAGTTGGAAAGAAGCTTTTGCCAGAGCTCTTTAGCCTGTGACTATGTTTGAACCATGCACAAAATGGACAAGATTTCCATGTGATATGAGTTGATTGATGTTCTCAAGAGTGGAATTCAACCATTTTGTCTAAATTATCTTTAAATCTAACTTCCTTCGGTGATAGGGGTTTGTCATATTTTTCCTAATTAAAAAAATCCCATTATAAATTCCATTTAGTGAGAGAATAAGAATATATATGCTGAAAATTAATGTAAAAATATTTTAGTTGTTGTGGTAACAAAATTTAGCCTATTGCTAATAGCTGTGTGTATTTTTATATATGAAGTATCACATAATTGTGTTAATCTCTTTTAGTGGACAGAAACCCCATATAGGTGGGCACTTTGCCTATTTTGATTACTTGTGAATCTTCTGAGCATAAAACAATACCTTAAATACTGGTTGAATAAATGAATGGATGGCATTACACACTTATTTCCCTTTTGTTTAACTGACAAACAAAAAATGCTGAAGCATAAAGCCACAGATCTATTGTAAAAATTAAATTGGGATTTTTGCTCAAAAAATTGTATATTGAGACATTAAAAATAATAGAAGTGAAGATATGTGAGAGTAAGGAACTCAATAACACTTTAGTTGACCCCAAATCTTGCGGGTTTGAGAAGCATTTCCTTAAACCATCCTCAAATTAAAGCCCAAGTAAACTACAGGTGAAATTATTCTTTCCCTATTTTATGAATGGGGTATTTTCTTGGGACTATAGGTGGTCATCTAGCTAGCAGCTAATAGATGACATTGTTCCCATCAGATGGTAGTGTTGAGATTGCCAAAATACTCTTCTGTGGGGACCTCTTTAACCTGAAACATTTTCTCTGCAAGTCCAAAAAAATCTTGATCTGGTACACAGAAAAGATGGCTGAGGAGGGGAATCACCATTTACTGAGGACCAACCACATATCCAGCTTTATTAAAGGTCTCATTTTTTTCTTACTTTAGCTTTATAATAATAGTTAATACAATACTCATTGAATTAGGTACTTTACCTGCATTAACTCAAAAATTCCTCACACCAACCCAAGGAGGTAAATATTTTTGTCACCTCCAATCGACAGAAGAGGACATCCAGGCAGAGAAGTTAAATATGCTCTTAAGTCACACAATTTGTAAGTGGTGGAACCAGTATTCAATCCTAGGTGGATTCCAGTGTCCATTTTTTAAAACTACCTCCCTAGAGGAAAATTATCATCTTTATCATTACAGAGGAGCTAAGGCTTTATAAATGAAGTGAATTTCCAAGGTCATATTAGCAGAGCTGTCTGACTCCACAGCTGAGGGTGCTTTACTTTTCCTTGTATTGTTTTGCCTTAATCTCACCTCAGTAAAAATAGTAATTCTGGCAGCTCATGTTTATTGAATACTTACTGTATGGAAGGCATTAAGTGTTTCACATGGATTATTTCATTGAATCCTCATAATAACACTTTAGATGGTGCTTTTATTAGGCCCCTTTTACAGCCAAAGTTAAGAGGGTCAAGTAATTTATAAATGTGACATAGTAAATTGGTGGAGTCAGGATTTAAAGATTGGTTTATTTGCCTAAAGGACTGAAGTTCTTAACCACTCTACGTGCCTAGAAATATTGTTTATCTTCCCCAATAGGGCCTATCCCTCTTATTCTTGCTGAAGTCATGAGAAAGAACTAAGACAACTCTTATCCCTCATCTTACTTGGTTTGCCAGGTCTGAAAGAGAAGGATATAATGAGAAGTTCCCTCCCAAAATTCAGATGGTGTGAAATTGTACCCTTTGGGCTCAAGCATGAACTACATGCTTACCATCAATTCAGACTTTGTCAAGAGGAATGAGACTGAAAAATAAGCAAAAGTTTTTAAACACCTTTATTGAAAAATCATATATCTACAGCTCACCCATTTAAAGTATACAATTCAATAGTTTATGGTACAATTACAGAGTTGGGAAGCTATGACTACAGTCTAATTTTAGATTATGTTTATCACCCCAAAAAGAAACTCCATGCCCATTAGCAACCACTGCTCATTCTCCCCAGCTCTCAAGCCCTTGGCAACCATTAATCTGCTTTTTGTCTTTATACTTTTGCCTATTCAAGACTTTACATATCAATGGAATCAAACAATATGTGGTCTTTTGTGACTTATTTCACTCAGCATAATGTTTTCAGGGTTCATCTATGTTGCAGCATTTATCAGTACTTCATCCCTTTTTATTGCTGAATAATAAGCTGTTGTATGGCTAGGTTAAAGTTTATCCATTTTTCTTTCTTTTTTTTTAAAGATTTTATTTATTTGACAGAGAGAAACACAGCTGGAGAGGGAACACAAGAAGGGGGAGTGAGAGAGGGAGAAGCAGGCTTCCTGCCAAGCAGGGAGCCCGATGTGGGACTCGATCCTGGGTCTCCGGGATCATGACCTGAGCTGAAGACAGTCGCTTAACCAACTGAGCCACCCAGGCACCCCGTAAAGTTTATCCATTTTTCATTGATGGATATGTAGGTTGTTTTCACATTTTGGCTATTATAAGTAATGACTCTTTGAACATTTGTGTACATGTGTTTTTTTTTCATGCTATGCTTTATCTTTTTTTAAAAGTTTTTATTGTAATTCCAGTTAGTTAACATATAGTGTTATATTAGTCTCAGGTGTACAATACAGTGATTCAACACTTCTGTACAACACCTGGTGTTCATCACAGCAAGTGCATTCCTTAATTCTCATCACCTATTTTACCCAACCCCCCACCTACTTCCCCTCTGGTAACCATCTGTTTGTTCTTTGTAGTTAAAAGTCTCTTTCTTGGTTTCCCACACTCTCTCTCTTTTTTTCCCCTTTGCTCCTTTGTTTTGTTCCTTAAATTACACATATGAGTGAAATCACATGACATTTAACTGACTTATTTCACTTAACACTATACTCTCTAGCTCCATCCATGTCATTGCAAATGGCAAGATTTCATTCTTTTTTTATGCCTGAGCAATATTCCATTGTATATATAAACATTGCTTCTTCTTTATCCATTCATTAATCAATGGACACCTGGGATGCTTCCATATCTTGGTTATTTTAAATAATGCTTCTATAAACATGGGGGGGCATGTATACATTTGAATTGGTGTTTTTGTATTCTTTGGGTAAATACCTAGTAGTTCAACTTCCAGGTGGGTAGTTCTATTTAAAACATTCTAAGGAATCTCCATATGATTTTCCACAGTGGTTGCACCAGTTTTCCTTCCCACCCACAGTGCAAGAGGGTTCCCCTTTCTCCACATTCTTGCCAGCACTCATTGTTTCTTGTGTTGTTGATTTTAGCCATTCTGACAGGGGTGAGGTGTTGTCTCATTGTAGTTTTGTTTTGTATTTCCCTGATGATCAGTGACACTGAGCATCTTTTCATATGTCTGTTGGCCATCTGTATGTCTTCTTTGGAGAAATCTCTATCCATGCCTTCCGCCCAATTTTTAGCTGAATTATTCATCTTTTGGGTGTTGAGTTCTATCAAGTCCCTGTATATTTTGGATACTAACTCTTTATCAGATATGTCATGTGCAAATGTCTTCTCTCATTCTATAGGTTGCCTTTTAGTTTTTTGATTATTACTTTTGCTGTGCAGAAGCTTTTCATTTTGATGTAGATCCAATAGTTTATTTTTGCTTTTGTTTCCCTTGCTTAAGGAGATACGTCTAAAAAAAAGTTGCTATGGCTGATATCAAACAAGTTACTGCCTGTGTTGAATGCCTGTTTTCCAATGTGGCCACACCATTTTACATTCCCCCTAGCAATGTATGAATGTTTCAATTTCTCTATATTCTCATCAGCACTTGTTATTATCTTTTTGATCATTACCCATCATAGTGTATGAAGTGGTATATGTTATGGATAAAAGACTAATATAAAATATGTGATATGTGAATATTTTTCTGATTATGTGGATTATTTTTTCACTTTCTTGGTGATATTATTTGCAACACAGAAGTTTTTATTTTGATATACTCTAATTTATTCATATTTTCTTTTGCCACTTGTGCTTTTGGAGCTCTAACACAATTTCAAGATGAATTACTCATATGCTTTCTTTTGAGCCTTTTGTAACTCTTTTCTAAATGGAATTATTACATTTACGTTTATAATCTTTTTTAGTTAATTTTTGTGTGTGGTGTAGAGAAGGAGTCCATTTTTTTCTGTGTGGATACCTATTTGTCCCCACATCATTTGTTGAAAAAGTATTATTTCTCTATTTTTCATTGTCTTGGCACCTTTCCCAAAAATTAACTGATCCTAAATAGGGATTCTTTCTTTTTTTCTTTACAAGATTTTATTTATTTGACAGAGAGAGAAAGAGCACAAGTAGAGGGGATAGCAGGCAGAGGGAAATGCAGCTTCCCTGCCAAGCAAGGAGCTCAGTCCCAGGACCCTAGGATCTTGATCTGAGCTGAAGGTGGATGCTTACCCACCTGAGCCACCCAGGTGCCCTGAGGGCTTATTTCTGTACTTTCAATAGTATTGTTTATTTACATCTCTTTCTTTGTATGTGTACTACACTGTCTTGATTACTGCAGCTTATTACAAGTAAGTTTTAAATTTGAGAAGTGTGAATTCTCCATCTTTTTCTTTTTAAAGACTGGACTATTTTGGGTCCCTTGCAATTTTATATGAATTATAGGTTTGACTTTTCAATTTACGCAGAAAAGACAGCCAAGATTCTTACAAAGGTTGGGTTGAACGTATAGATCAATTTTGGAGTATTGTCATCCAACTACTAGATTTAGATTTTAGTCTAAATAATTTTTTAGATTTTATTCAATTTCTTTCTATATTTTGTAGTTTCAGTATAAGATCCTTACACTTCTTTTGTTAAATGTATTCCTAAGTGTTCTGTTTTTATTGATCCTATTGTAAATGGAATTGTTTCCTTAATTTTGTTTCCAGATTATTGATTATTAGTGTGTAGAGATACAAATGATTTTATATATCAACCTTACAACTGGCAACCTTGTTGAACTCATTTAGGCAGGTAGTTGTGAGAAGTATGAGAAGATCAGTAATATGCCTGGGATTACAAAAGAATGAATTGGATAAATCAGAACTAGAATAATAGGTTACCATGTACTGAGCATGTTTATGCTTGCTCCATAGTTTAATGCTTCTCCAACTTTAATATGCATATAAATCTTCTGCATTTATATCTTCTTAACAAGATATAAATCTTCTGGAAATCTTGTTAAAATACAAACTGCTGTTACTGAGTTTGGCGTAGAGCCATGATTCTGCCTTTCTAACAACTGCTCACTTATTAAGCCACAACTATACAAGATATATATTATTATTCCCATTTTACAGATAATAAAATAAACTCTAAAGTTGAGCACAAAACCCAGGTTCATAGAATAAGTGGCAAAACCAGGACTTGCACACTGTTCACGTTAATGCCAAAGATGGACACTTTCCACTCTATCACACTGGATATCTGGAATAGGAGGAGATCACTTGGGATAAAAATGATGTATACACTGAGGGAAAAGGCAAGCTTTTCAGGGTCATTGTTGCTGCCTGGAATGCATTTGGGTCTAAACCTTGAGGTTATCTTGGAGAGTGGGTCAGTGAGAACCTTGCTCTCTAGGTTGCTAAGAGGCAAAGTATGAGACTGGACTATCAGGTAGAAGATGATACTAGTAGACAGAACTCATGACTGGAAGTGGTCTAGAAAGTGCCTCACCTAGACTCTGATCAGGCTAGACTCCTGAACTGGACTCTGTACTGCTGAGGTCTACACTTAAAATTATACCTATTGTTGACTCTTCCTGAATTCTAAACTATTTTACTGGGGTTAATGAATTGTATAACATCAGTGCAATACCTGAGGGGCCAGGGTTAGAGTAGGGATGTGGGTAAAGCTGGTCATATGGTTACATGTGAAGGATAATAGGTGACCAAATTCCTTTCCAGTATTTTTCAGTAGAATATTAGAGAATTTCCATCACCTCAGTCAAAACACTTGAGATTATCTTTTTTTGTCCTTAGCACCCTTTATTGAAGTAAAACCCTTGATGACAATCTGGCAGGTATATTCAATGTCAGCCAAGAAAGGATGGTGGAGGACACAATTGCAGAAACAATAAGATTCAGAAAAATAATAACTTCATGGCATAGATGACCCCCAAGAGTTGTAAAGCAAACACTGGTTCTTTATCTATAGAAATTGCCCCCTGCCCCACCCCCCTAAAGATCTACTAATCTTCAAAGAATATAATACGCTGTTACAGAACTGTTATTGGCATAGACAATTCCTTTGGCAGAAATGGAGTCACCAAGCTCCAGACAGGAGGAAGTGGCCATAAATGTGTCCAGCTTCTTCCATCTGGGACTTGCTGCTATAGGCAGAGCAGCACCTTCAGGGAGACTGGGGTTCAGGCTGTGGTTCTGGTGCCCCTGGGAAAGCTTTTTGACACAGGTTAAATGGAAAACAGAGCCTGAACCTGGCCTTGAAAAAGCTTTTTCATCTTTGATCCTCTTAGTTCCTCTGCTTCCAGTCTCTCCCCTTCTGGGTTTTGTTTTTAGTGTGTTTGTCTCTCTTGGGTTCCCCCTGAGCATTTACCACTAAATCCTGGCTGAGTCTGCACTAGTGGGACTCAAGGAGACTCAATTACCCAGAGCCCAGAGTTAGGGTAGGGGAATAAGAAGGGACAAATGATAGTAACCCTTGCATGGATTCCTCTCTATCAACCTATGACCCACTGGGGCCTGTATGAGTATTTGAAGAGAAGGGACTGAAGTAAAGACCAATAACTGTCTTTGGGGAAATCCCCTGGCCTGCCTTCCAAACTGCTATTCCCCCTCAGACCTTGCAAGAGAGCTGAGCCCAGGAAATGAGAACAGAGGAGAGACACTGAATCTCAAGTAATACTGGCAGCTCTGAAGCACCATCACTCACATCAGTAGCACAGGGCATTAGTTCCTGTTTAGTAGTTGACCTTTGTCTGCCAAGTTTCACTGCTCAGTATAGTTTTAGGGTTATTTTATTAAGTGCTTTAGAAACTGTCCTTCTGTGCGAAAATGAGCATCCTTTTGCTCTGATTCCAACTCTAATCTCAGGTGGAATGAAGGACAAAAATAACACAGTCAGTATTATTTTTAGCATGATTAATTTAATATACAACCAATATAATGCTGACTAGGAAAACCCAGACAATGGTCTTTGTGTCCAGGTACTCTTTTCCCTGCCCTGTGTTTGAAAAAGCTGTTCTACTGCCCAAATCTTATAATGATGGATTGTGTTTGTCTCACCCCACCAATACAGGACATCTCAACTTACTCATTTACTCTAGAGCCTGTTTTAAGAGATAAAAAAAAGGCAATCGCAGCCTCTATTCATAACACTCCCTCACCTTCCTCAACCATGACTTGGGTGACACTAGCCCCTTACAAGCCATCAGCCTTCCTGAATAGAGTAGACTTCTCCATTTGAGGGGAGAATGGCAGGTTGACATTTTAACAGTGGTTCTGATGGCAGCAGTGCACAAGGAGCATACCCAGGGCCCCTATCAGCACACCCTGCTGGTCATGATTCTTCCATTGTTTCCAAGTACAATGAAGAGGAAACAGAAGTTAGAGACCAGTATTTGTAGCAGCAGCAAAGTTCTTTGGCAAAGTCTTTGGCTGAATGAGGCACCCCTGCAGCTACAGTTTACCTCCAAGAACCCGGGGGAACTCAGCAGTAACTAGAAGAGATGTCAGGGCTTACTGGGCAGGACTGTGAAACATGAACCAGGGGCTCCAGTGACCAAGGAACAGGGAATGGAGCTGGATAATAGGCTAGAGTTTGGCCACAACTCTTTTCCTGCATGGCCCACCTGAGGGATTTTCCAATTTTCTGGGACAGGACCTTGGCAACAACAGTAGCATTACTTGTTTGCGTGCCTAAGATCCTGACTGGGTCATAATTTGCTTGGTGGTTGGGGGGTGGCCCTGGCTGAAGCTTCTAGCTACCATGAATTTCAGTTCCCTGAGTCAAGCCACAGGCTGGAAAAAGCAACTGTGAGATCTCTTCCTGAATTCTCTTCTACCCAATTTCTTAGCTGGGAGGTGGTAGAGATATGGACAAACCTTCGTCAGTTTCAGACTTCTTTGGTTTCAAGAAAAATTAGGTAAGAAAAAAACTGAACCCTGTTGGGGAATGCTAAGCTTATGGTAATCCTGACTTCAAGGAAAGTATAAGGCCAGGCCAGAGTAAGCTGAGTTAGAGGTGAGAACTCCTTTCTTAGACCCTTGTAGGCTTCAGGGCGAAGAATTCAAGGCTTTGGCTTTTGGGGGTGCGGGGTGGGGAAGAATTCGAGGCTTTGGCTTTTGCCCATCAAGCCATGGTGAAATTCAGGCTGATCTGCAGAAAACGCTTTCCTTCTAGGATTACTTTTCCCTCTCTGACTCCCCTCTTCTCACTTTCTTAGTTAAAAAAAAATAAAAGCAAAACATAAAAATAAATAAAATCAAAAGCCATTTAAAATACAACAAAGAACCCCTTACCCCAAAAATGAAATGTGTATCCAGAAGTCAGCTTTAGTGGAGCTCTTAATGGCCCATGTTGTGAAGTCCTTGGGGTGGGCACCTCTAACCTGCAGCAATGAAAGACAGGAAGGGACAGGAAGTGGTAGACCAAAAATCTCAGGACAGGAGGAAGGTGACACTAGCCAGGGCTGAGAGTAGGCCTCCTTCCTCCTCAACCAGATGCTGGGGAAAGTGGGGATGGAGCCAATTCATGTAAGCCTAGCTGCTGCAGGGGCACCTAGGGATTCCCAATCTTGCTCATTCTGTTTCATGTAATTTCTTCTTCCGTATGTCCCACTGTAAAGCTTACACGAGGCCCTTCAATTGCTGGTGAGTGATGCCTTCAAGACAGCCAGATCTCTGTGGGGAATGGCTGGGCCACAAGCCTTGGGCAGGATGGAGCTGCAGAGGCAGATTCTCTCTAAGCCTTGAGAGGCTGATTATGGTGTGGGTGAGTGGTGAGTGCACAATCGCTTTGGAGTTCTGGTACCAAGAAGAATGAAAGCACTTTGTTGGTTTTGTGTGCAATGAGTGCTTGCCTGTGCGAACTGTGGGAAGGAGAGTGTGGTTGCATAATCACACCTTGCTGCAAGCACCTCCTACTTCTTGCTTCTGCTCCCTAGGGTAGAAGTTTGGGGCCTCCTCAGGGACTCCTAGCTGGTTGGGAGCAGTACTAAGTAAAGGGCTGTGAGAGATGTCCAAGGTAGAGGCTACGGAACAAACTGCTAACTAACTGCTATCTACTTGCTAACAAACTGCTAACAAAGGTTGAAAGCACTTCCCATTGTGGCTGGGCAGGGATGGCGTGTCAGTCTGCTGGTGGAATTAGAAATTACTAGGTCCCAGGAGTAGACTCTCCCTGAGACATTTGAGCTGCTCTTCCCCAAGCTTGATCTTCTCTTCCAGCTCTCGCTGTTCAATGATGAGAGCAGATTTCATCTTCACAAAGTGCTGGTAATCTTGGAGCTGGTCCTGAGGCAGGTAGCGGGAGACCATGCCAAACACCAGCTTCTCCCGGCGGTCCACATGCTCCTTCAGCTCCTTGGCATCTGCCAACTGCCCTGTCAGCTGCTGCTTCTTCTCTATCAGCACCAACTAAAGAATCAGATAGACCAGTTAAGAGCTATCCCACTTCCCAGTCAGCTGCCTAACCCACAGCTCCACTGAGAATGATGCCACCAACAGTTCCCCACTCTATGTTAACTGATCAGTCCTAGATTTCCTGCCCTAAAGTCCACCTTCATGCAAAAGTCCTTCTTTTCCTAGAGCAGGGGGGAGGATGAACACAACAGTGATTCTGGATAGGACAATGTGCATTCATCCCTTTCCATCCCTAAGCTGTCTTTAATGTATGGACCACCACCGGGGTTAGGGTGGAGGAAGCCTCTGACAAAGTCAGTTCATGCCCCTTCCATCTGGGGACCAAGGATCACTGTGATGGTGCTTTCAAAATGGTGCATGTCTCTGTGTCGGTGTACAGGTGTGAGTGTATGTATCCATGTTTGTTTGCATGTGTGTATGTGCCTCTTATCGTGGATTCCGATTTGTATCCCAAACAACTTCTGTGTGGAAAGGTAATGTACTTTTGGGTCAGGGATGTATGCAAAGTGGCCCAACCTATGAAACTGACGGACTCCCAATCTCAACTACTTGGTGAGACCTCATCCTCCAACTCAGAGAGAAAGTGAGGTGAACTTACGGCTGATGCTACTACTACGATTACTACCATCATCACCACCAATACCAACACCACTACTCCTACTGCTACTCTTACTACCATCACCAGTACCAATACTACTATTAATACTGTTATTACCACTAACACCAATAAGAACACCACCACTACTACTATTACTACCACTATCACTATCGATACTACTACTACTACTACTGACAGGTAGTAATTAATATGGATTATGTAATTTATTTATTTATTTTTAAAAGATTTTATTTATATATTTGAGACAGAGAGGGAGGGAGGGAGAGCAGTAAGGAAGAGTGATAGGGGGAAACAGATTCCCCACTGAGCAGGAAGCACAAGGCAGCACTTAATCCCAGGATACTGGGATCATGACCTGAGCCGAAAGCAGATGCCTAACTGACTGAGCCACCCAGGTGCCCTGTATTACCTAATTTAATTCTGATAACCCCATGAGTGTAGGTACTGTATTTTTGAAGAGACTGAGACAGAGTATAGTTAAGTAAGTTGCCAACAGTCACACAGCTAATTATTGGTAGAGCCAGAATTTCTAGGCACTTAAAAGCCAGTGCCCACACTTTTAATACTATGTTTTACTGGGGCGCCTGGGTGGCTCAGTCGTTAAGCATCTGCCTTCAGCTCAGATCATGAACCCGGAATGCCAGGATAGAGCCCCACATTGGCTCCCTGCTCAGCAGGAAGCCTGCTTCTCCCTCTCTCACTCCCCCTGCTATGTTCCCTCTCTAGCTGTGTTTCTGTCAAATAAATAAACAAAATCTTTTTTAAAAAAATACCATGCTTTACTGTCTCCCAGATGAGCCAAACTTGAAAGAGGGAGCCCCAAGAAGGAACAGATGGCATTCTCTCCATCTACCCACCCCCAGAGATCCCAACTCTACCTTCTCCTGGTTGGCCTCTGAATCAATGCTGTTGAGAGCGTTCTCCACCCGGGCCAGTCGTCCGGAGAGGGACAGCAAGAGGTTGACCACTTTGTCCAGGTCCCCGATAAACAAACGGTATTTTTCAAACTCGTTGGATTTACAGACCGCTTTTATGTTGGCCTCCACCTCCTCCCCAAGGGCAGAATTGGCACCGATATCCTCTAGCAGTCCTCGCTGGGCCTCCCGCAGGACAGAAAGCTTTCTGCTGATGCTTTCAATAAGCTGTATCTAGGATAATCAACAGGAGAAGGCAAAGGATGAGAGTGGGGACTGACAGAAACTGATCTGTGCCTGTAACCTCTGTTTTGGGATCCCTGAAACAGATGGAAGGCTCTACCCATCATCAGAAACAAAGGAAACCTGAGAAAGTCATGAGCAATTCCAGTTTTCTGAACAGGCACCCTCTCTCCCATCTATCTCTTCAGATCTGGTAGGAATCAGTTACCACCAAATTTCTTGGAATCAGATAAGTGGTACCTAGGGGCTAATTCTCATTTTCCAGATGTAATTTAATAAATACTGAGACTATTTAATAACAGGAATTGGAATGCCTGTGAGAGCAATGGTTGGAAAAGCATCGTCATCAAGTATTTGCCTTTGGCTTCATTGATTCTCCTTCAATCCACTGAAGTACCTCTTGTGTGCATCTTCATCCTCCTCCGTTTGGGTTTTGAAGTCTTTTGGTTAAGACTGTGGGTTCTGAAGTCCTGATGACTAGGTCTGACTTCTAGTTCTGCCACCTTCCTGGCTGTGTGACCTTGGGTGAATTTTGTTTATGGAGTTTTACACTCTTGATCAGAGGAATGGGCATAATTGCAGTACCCACTTCACTGAATGAGATGATGTGTGCAACAGACTTAGCAGGGACTAAGTGTTTAATAAAGGCTGGCTGCTATTGCTGTTATTCACACTGGCCCCACCCTACCATTCCAATCTCAAGGCTCTGAAACTTTCAGGATTCACCCCTCATTCCATCTGCATTGACAACACTCATCCATGCATTCCTGATTAGCTTTATGCATTTCTACCTGCTCTCCAGCTCTTCCTTCACTTTGGCTAACCCCTGCCTTTCTTCAGAGCCCAGCTTTGCTTCCACCCTCCCTGCCTGAAACTTCTTCTGCCTCCATACCCTTCTCTAAATGATCTCTTTTTCTCCACTCTCCTGCCTTTCAGAAATAGAATACTAGAGTGTAATTTGAAGTTGTTCATTCCGTTTCACGTGGGTGCATCTGATCCCTCTCCTACTGGTGATAAGTTTTTTTTAAAAAATACTTTATTTATCTATTTGAGAGAGAGGAAGAGCATACATGTATGCAGAGAGCACAGGAAGGGGGAGTGGCAGGTGGAGGCAGAGAAAGGAGCAGGCTCCCCACTGAGCAGGAAGCACAATATGGAGCTCCATCCCAGGACCCTGGGACCATGACCTGAGCCGAAGGCAGATTCTTTTTTTTTTTTTTTTTAAAGATTTTATTTATTTATTTGACAGACAGAAATACAGCTAGAGAGGGAACACAAGCAGCGGGAGTGAGAGAGGGAGAAGCAGGCTTCCTGCTGAGCAGGGAGCCCGATGTGGGGCTCAATCCCAGGTCTCCGGGATCATGACCTGAGCTGAAGGCAGTCGCTTAACCAACTGAGCCACCCAGGCACCCCCGAAGGCAGATTCTTAATCGACTGAGCCACCCAGGCCCCCTGATGATAAGTTTTTTTAGGAGAAGCACTGCCTCTGTCTTCTGATCTGTCTTCTCTCTGAGTGTAACCAGTTCTGGAACTCCACTCACAGGAAGGTAGTGTAGTAGAGCAGCTGTTTGGAGTCACAGATGCCTAGATTCCAATTCCACCCCCTCCAAATTGTGTGACCTTGGGAAAGATACCCAATCTCATGAAGCCCTCTGTTTCCTCATCTGTAAACTGGAGAAGCTTCTCTCCTTCCTCTCCCTGTCACTGTTGTGAGGGTTAAATGAGATCATAGAAGTAAAATGCTTCATATTTTGCCTGGCATCTTAAGTGTTCAATACCTGTTTAGTACTACTGCTGCTGCTTTGTTGTTGTTATTATTATTACCACGCACTCTGAGTTAGTAGATGTTTGTCTGGTGCACAGTCCTAACAAGAACTGAGCTGTCCCAGGTTGCTCACAGTCTTTGCACTCAACATCCCATTGTGGTTAAGAGCATGGACTCTAGTGCTAGACTACTTGGGTTTGAACTCCAGTTCTGCCACAAAGCACCAGTGTAACCTTGATCAAACCACTCAATCTTTCTGGGTTTCAATTTCCCCATCTAAAAAATGGGATAACAATAGCACTTACCTCATAGTGCTGTTCTGAGAATGAAACAAGTTAATACAAGTTATACACTTAGAACAGTATCTTGTATCTTGTGTATATATATATATACTGAAGTATGCTTCAGTGTGTGCTTGTTCTTTTCATAATTTTTTTAAGAAAGAGAGGGAGAGAGAGTGTGCACAAGCAGGTGGGGAGGGGCAGAGAGAGAATCTTAAGCAAGCTCCACACCCAGCACGTAGCCCAACACAGGGCTCAATCTCATGACCTGAGCCGAAATCAAGAGCTGGATGCTTAACAGATTGAGCCACCCACGCGCCCTGCTTCAGGGTTTGTTTTATTATTATTCACACCCAGGCACTCTGGGACCACAGGCTTGTTGCTTTCTTTTTTTTTTTTTAATTTTATTTATTTATTTGACAGACAGAAACACAGCTAGAGAGGGAACACAAGCAGGGGGAGTGAGAGAGGGAGAAGCAGGCTTCCCGCGGAGCAAGGAGCCTGATGTAGGGCTTGATCCCTGGTCTCTGGGACCATGACCTGAGCCGAAGGCAATCGCTTAACTGACTGAGCCACCCAGGCGTCCCAGGCCTGTCGTTTTCTAGCATGTGCACCTTTCTATTAGTTTATCTAGAAATGTCCAAGGAGAAATTTCTAAGAAATGTCCCAAGAGAACCTGCTCTGGGTCCAGGGCCTGCTACTATTTCAGAACTGGCCAGAAGTCAGGAGATCATCATGATCTTCAGACTAAAGTGTCATAGGTTTACATGTAGGGAAAATTCTAAAACCCACTGGGAATTAAGGATCAATGATATGAATGGAACAATGCAATTAATTAGATGCCAAGAGGCTTCCAGTTATATCCCTCCCCTCTGCCCTCCCAAACAAAACTCAATGCCAGGGACAAGGGAGGGTTGGGGGCCAAATGATCAACTTGGAAACCACCTACCCACCTTAGCTCTTGGGTTCCATTGTTCCATAGATCTGGAAGGATATAAGCAAAGAGAGTCCTTTGTTTCTTGGCACCTGCCTTTGCAACCTAAACTACAGTCCTGGGGAAACTGTACTGGATAGAGCTGAGGAATCATCACAGATCCAGCTAGAGCAGGAGTTGCTTTTCTAGGATATTGCAAATTGGTGACCTTCTTCACCTGTCTTACTCAGACAAAAGCTGTCCTAGCTCCCCCGCAATCATTTCAAATCACTACCTGCTGTTCCGTACTTTGCCATTTCTGGTCATTTTTCTCTTCTTCTGGTCAGACTCATATTAGGTGTGCTCCTAATAAAAAGGTCCTGAGTAAGCCAGGAGCAGCCTTGCCATGCTCAGGGAACATAGAAACCAAGGAGGCAGGCATCTGGATCAATACAACTCTGATACCACCATGCTTCCAATTCTTTCCCTGACATTTTGCTTCAGATTTGAAAGTGGTGGTGGGGTCTCCTGCAAATGGCCTTGCGCTTTTCTCCAGGTCATGTCCTGAATGAGAAGCACAGGCAGAGGAACAATTTATATTGAGTTCAGATGTTCACAAACTGGTAAATTAGGCCTTTGGGGTTGCCATGGAAACCCTATTTGCTTACGAAATAAAATGGGTAAGTGCAGGGAGGGCAAAGTGATTCCAGGAATTTGGTTAGAAAATTATCCTAGTGATGCTTACAGGAAGAACAGGGAGGCTTTGGAATGACATCATCATTTCTATCACTCATTCTAGTATTTTTAAGAGATTATTGATTATTCTTGCAAATAAATACTAAAACTTACTAACCTCTAATTTCTCTCTTTTTTGGCTTGGTCAGTCTATTCCCTCTCCCAGAAAGTGGCACAGAGAATACAATCAATGGCTGCTATTGGTTTAAACTTGCTGGCAAAAACTCTGATGTGCCATGGGAGGCGAGTTACTTACAAGGCTGGCTTATTTCAGAGGGACTGCACGGTAAAGTAGAAAGTGAGACAGTCTTGACTTCAAGTCCTGAATCTACCACTAGATCTGTAACCCTGGGCAACCTAATACTCTCAAATGGTGAAAAAGGGGATCACTGTCCAGTTGTTTTAAGGATTCGAAAGACACATGATGATGATGATGATGATGATTTCTATTATAATCATTACTCTTATGGGATGGATAAAAAAGAGACTGGAGTTGCATTTGTGAGGAACCCAGAGAGGGTGATTTGATGTCCATACTGAAGATACAGGGTTGTACCAAGTTGTTCTGGAGAGCATAGAGGGCAGGTCAACCTCCAGACCCTCAAATTAAGTGCAAAAATCTAAGGCATATCAGAAAACTTCACCTTTTTTTGAGCCAGTTCGTGATCAACTTCTTCCTCTCCCAGGCCAATCTCTGCCATCTCAGGTTGGTCTTTCAACTTGTTCAACAGTTCTGCCTTGGCCACAGAAATATTGTAATAAGCTGAGTAAGAGGTAGGGATCCCTGGGACCCCTGGAGGAGGCGAGAAGTGCTGAAATTCTTGTCTGTGGAAACAAAGAATGACCATTTGAGCACCTCTGTTGAGAGGTTCCTGACCTTTCTGCTTCTTAATTTCGATATTTGTGAAAACGGGACCCTGCGTGGCCAAGGAGCTATGGAATAAGGAAATTATGGACCAGGAAGCACTGTTGAAATGTCAATGGGCCACATGAAGATTACCCAAAACCCAAGGCAAGGCCAACTTTGAGACCTTAGAAGGCTATTCTATGCCCCTGACTTAAACAGGTAGGGGAACTTCTTTTGGAATGATTTGGTTTGGTCAGCGCCCTAAGATTCAGAAAGACTGCAGGCTCCAAAGTTCTGATTTTCCATGATCCCTTCAGTTCATGGCCCTGGCATATGAATATCCAGGGAAGGAGGAGATGGTAGGGATCTGAGACCTTAGCTATTCATCTTCCAAGACTGTTGGCCTCCCTCCTACCCAGCCCATGTCACCACCCCCTCCAGCTCAATCTAGTCTGCTTGCTTACAAAGGCACCCCATGGGTTTCCTGGATAGTCTCATAATTTCTTCTTTCCTGGTGGTGTCACTCCTGCTTGAAATGGCCCCTCTGCTACAGATCTCCCATGGCAAAGAGGTCATGTGTGACCTCAACTGTGATCACCATGCTGGAGGCTAGAGTTAACACCTGCCAGGGACTTGTCACGGCCTACCACATATCTCATGAGCTCTTCTGAGACTGCCTGTGAGGCAGGCCTTCATCCTGGGAAGGGATAGCATCTCTCCACTTCTGGCTATCCCCAGTGGCCCTAGCTTCCTCCATGTTGGTAGAATGAAATGGGGAAAAAATGGGACCAGTGGCACCCAGGGGCTTGACAAGTATAGTGGCAGACTCTATTGTCTTGGGTTCACTGAAGCCCGGGAGGCTGAGGTGCTGCTTCTCAGAGCCCCAGCCCATGAGAAACTGCTCCTCAGGAAAGAAGTAGCTCTGGCTCCATGCTACTTGGGTTTGGACTCTTCTGCCATCGAGGCTTCTGGTCTGGTGTGAGGAAGGAAATAAAGAAAGTGCTTTAATGTCAGGTTTCAGTGATGGAAGGGCAAATAATACCACCCATGGCTTATGGAAGAGGGAGGTCCACCCCATTATATTCTTATAGCCTACCAGTCACCCCTACCCTCCACCTGTCTGTGTCACTGACCCTTTGCTAACCTCTAGCTATTTGAAAGG
The DNA here is from genome assembly GCA_004023965.1 of Spilogale gracilis. Classification (NCBI taxonomy): domain Eukaryota; kingdom Metazoa; phylum Chordata; class Mammalia; order Carnivora; family Mephitidae; genus Spilogale; species Spilogale gracilis. The sequence goes on from PITA01010529.1 coordinate 18,426, forward strand.
AAAAATAGGAGAAACTCATTAGTCATTTTTGCAGCTACTTGCAGCTCTCAGATAAAGGTCAAAAATACTGGTTAAAAACCTCCCCAGCTATTTACTGATTCATGCTATGCTGTCTCCTAATTCATCACACAAAAGAAACGTGGGCATGCCAATATTCCTCACCCGAGGTATTCATTTTAAATGTGGGTTTTTAAGCTAATAACACTAATAAATGAACAATACTAGCTAATATTTGCACATGGCTTATCATATCTTAGATGCTGTCCTAAGATGTGTTTCTCTCTCTATCTTTATGTGTGTGTATGTGTGTGTGTGTGTGTACATAGGGATAAAAAATATAACAAGCTCATGACAACCATTTTACAGATAAGGAACATGAAGCACTGAGACGGAAAGTGACTTCTCCAAGGTCACCAGACAGTAAAGGACAGACCCATGATTTAGACCTAGGTGACCTAACTCCAGAATCTATACTTTTAGTCACTATGCTATGCTATACTGTCAAAGGGACAACTTGACATCATATAAAACCTTGCATGTAAAGAATTTTCTGGCTGGACTAGATCTATGTTAGCAGACGAGAGAACATTTTGGAGGGAATATGAATATATGAATTTAGGGAATTCCTGTCTATAAGAACAAATATTCATGGCATGTGTGAGAGAGTTCTGAGTCAGAAAGTGCTGAAAGAAAGAATTAATGGGGGAAAAAGGGATGTGGTTCCATGTCAGTTATATCGCAATAAAACTGGAAATATTTTTTTAAAAAAGATTGGCTAATTATAGACTCAGACTGCAGCAGACACATCCCTGTCTATATCATATTAGGCATTATGTCCTAGAGCTCCTGTCCTCATAATCTCCATAAATAAGGCAGGAGTTACAGGAAATCTATGACAACATAATCTGCATTTGATAAGGAACACTGAAGCAAAAATCAGATTCTTTCTGCAGAGCACTGAGAGGAAATGCAGAGAGTTCAGAAAGTAAACTATACTTGCACTCAAACCAGAGTTAGGATATTTAAACAACACTTGAAAATTTCACTAACCTGTTTTCATATGTATCCCAGCATTTTTAACTTAATAGTATGTGGGTTATGGAGATGCTTTGGTTTGTCTCGGCTGAAATTAGGGTGTCTTTTTTCATTTTATATTCAAAATATGATACATCTTACCTGCCCCTAAATCTTAAAGCCACTTCCTTCTGGTTAGAACTCTATGTTCTCCCAGGGTCTGGAATAAGATCTTGAGGAGCTCAGAGATCCTGGGACAATAGAATGAGCACAGTGAGCCAGATGGCCTGGGTTCTGACTCCCTGTGATCTTTAGCCCCTCCGTGCCACACTTTTCTCACCTATAAGGTGTAGGACAACTGATGATATCTATTTCATAGGCTGGCTGTGAAGATTAAATCCATCAACATGCTAAAGTGCTTAGAACAACACTTGGCACATAGGAAGTAGGTAAAAAAAAAAATTAGCTTTTTTTGGAATAATGCTGTTCCTTAAATCCACACCATTCAAAGAGGCATCTATAATTGATTTTCCGCAGCCATACCTAGTGATGTCTATGTGCAAACAGATGTTTCCCCTTGCATCCTATAGTCATTAAACAAAATAAATCTCTGGAACGAGTTACAAGACTTCTAGTAATAACAGTTTCCTTCTCTCTGGCCAAGGCGCCAAGGTGAATGAAGGTACATAAAAGGAGGAAGGACTAGGAGACCGAAAGGGGCAGGTCTGGGGCCTGTAACTATGACTACTGGGATCCTCTGCCCTACAGGGGCCAAGAGGCCCTCATAAGGGCCTGGCTGGTTGCAAGAGCAGGCTCTCTCTGAGAGAGGTTCCCCGGGATGGCAAATGAAGCATAGGTTTTAGAGTCACACAGATCTAGCTTTGGAATCGGAGTCCATTAGTCCCTTATTTTCCTCAGCTGTAGTTTTTTGCCTGTCAAATGACTCACAAGGCCATTTGGGAGGTTGGGAGGTTAAAGGCAATCATGGGTATAAAACAACTAGCAGTGTGTGGCACACAGCAAATGCTTAACACCCATTCAGCCATTTGTTTATCCATTCTGTCTTCTTAAATATTCAGTGCATACTCTCTGCTAGGTCACCTTCCCTTCTCCCTGCTGGAACAGGGAGCCACCACGGTCACTTTCCACAGAGCGTTTTTTCATCACAGTAAGAACGCTCTCCAGCTAGATGGACAGCTTGAGAAGCAGCCATGAGGGCTCCGATGAGAGTTTCTCACGGTGGCTAGGAGCTAGCTGGGCCCTGTCGTGCTGTGCTTGTCGATCTGGTGCTGGAAAACTTCTCAGCAAGGTCCAGATTGCCGGGTAAAGGAGCTGTGAGTGGGTAAAAGACATGAAAACAAGGTACTTCTAATAGCAACAGCGTCTCAGGCTAGTTCCTTCTGTAAAGGGATTTAAAGAAAGCACTTAGAGAATAGACACCTGTCCCCCAGCCACTCCCGAGCAGAATGTGGGCTGAGCTTCCCACAGGATGCTGGGCAGAGCTAGGCCAGAGCTCTTCTGCTTTGGAGCCAAGAGGATAACCACCAGGGCACACTGGTGAGCACTGGCACAGTGAGGCAAACAGACATGGCAGCTCCATGACCAGATGGCACTCTGGCTTCGGCCTCCCTGCCCACTCTGCTGTCTATGACCCAACGAAGCAAATGCAAAGAGACAAGGGAACAGGGCAGGAGAAAGTGAAGGAGGCAAAGAGTGGCCTTAACTGTTGTTAAGAACGAGCAGGGCATAAAGCACCCAGCCTCAGGAACAGCTGGGGGAAGAGTTTCGAAGCCCAGGCAGGTCCTGGAGCAGAGATAGGTCAGGTTGTAAACTGGCCTCTCCTTCTAGACAGCGAGCAAAAGAAAATGCAGGAAAGGGCCTGAGCCAGGCTTTGGGGAAATGCCAGGAGGCAAAACGGTTTAATGTGTTCTGGCTCAGGGGCCTGAAACTGATGCATAAAGGCAAACTGAGAAATAAGATAGTATTTTGACAATGATATTTAAGAACCTCAACAACTACCATTTACTGAGTGCCTACTATGAGCTACACATGGGGCTCTCTACTTTATATAGATTGTTTTCATCTTAATGACAACCATGTGGAATGGGTATCATCATGCCCGTTTTCCTAGTGAGAAAAATGTGAGGCTGGGAACAGTTTAATTAATCAACTAAACCAATGTCACACAGCTGGTAAATGGTGGAGGTGAAGTTCCAAACTCATGCTGCAGCCACTTCGGGGACATTTCTTTCATAAGCACTTACTTGGGGGAATCAGCGGTCTCCCTCTCTGATGTCCTCCAAAGCCCACCCGTGCCATAACAGCAAGGGGGCTGAGCCTTCTCAAGTTGAGATCCCAAGTGGCCCCTCATTGGAGGCAGGAAATCGCTGGGATGGAGACCAGAGGACCCTTGCTCTGCTGGGAGGCTCTGTGAGCCCTGCCTCGAAGCCTCCAAGTGGCCAAAGCCCAGGGGTTGTGGCTGCTCCAGGACCTCTTCAGGGTGGAGGGTACCACTACCAGTGGTTTCTGAACTGAAATACTGGGGGGGCAGCTCCTCCTCTTCCCCCTCCTCCTCCCCCCCTTCCTCCTCTTCCTTCTGTTCCTCCTCTTCTTCCTCCTCCTCTTGCTGCTGCTTCTGCTGCTGCTGCTCTTGGGTTGCCCGGAAAAGCCTGTACTTCTCCCAGTTGGGAGGAGGAGGGCGAGGAGGAGGAAAGGCCTTCTTCCGGGCTCCCAGGGGATCCGGCTGGGCATCATCAACTTTGGTAAAAAGCTCCTTCCTATGCTGCCCCCAGGCCCGGGAGCTCTGCGGCTCCAAGCTGATGTGGCTTTCTGAGAAGGCACGGGTACGCAGCAGGCGGGGCATGGAGGCCCCGGAGTTCCCTTCCTCATAAGCAGAAGTTTCCTCTGTTTTTTTCGAAGAGTGCTTGAAGTCTCCGAGAAGATCAAGGGAAGAGATTGCTCGGTAGCTTGACAAGTCCAGTGCTGGGTTTTCGAGGCAAGGATGGAAGGGGGTTGCCCAAGAGAAGCTAGCCTTGGAATGAGCCATTTCCCTGCAAAACAGCAAGATGGAGAGTATAAAACAAGCAAGTTGCAGATGGCCCCATGTATTGGATAACATCATTTCTGTCAACTTTAGGATGGCCATAAAATGATGCAAATATATGTAGCAAATGCAATCATAAGAATAGTAATACTAGCATCCACTATTGATAGCTAACACTTATCAAGTATGCACTAAATGCCAGGCACTGTTTTAAGTGCTTTCCATGTTTTATTTATTACTCACAAATGACCCCAGGAGCTAGCTATTGTTAGGATACCAATTTTAGAGCCAGGAAAACTGAGGCATGGACAAGTTAAGTAACATGCTCCAGGTCATAAAGCTGGTAAGTTTTAGAGCTAGTATTTGAACCTGGACAGTCTAGCACTAAAGACTGGATACATACACTACCCCACTCTGTAGCACTCCTATTGAATGTGATGTGCACTGGGGTTTACAAGTCTGGTTATCCTGTTACATTGTTTTTGTTTGCTTTAGTTTTAATCATGAAAAATGTTAAATATTTAGAAGCATACAGAGATTGCTGTAATAAATATTCATGTTCTAATATACTTCCCAGGATTAGCGCATTTTAATACTCTGCCATCTATACTTGATGATTTTTTAAAAACAAATACATAATAAACATTATTTTCACTCCCCACTTTTTTAGATTTTATTTTATTTTTTCAGTGTTCCAAGATTCATTGTTTATGCCCCACACCCAGTGCTCCATACAATACGTGCCCTCAGTACCCACCACCAGACTTTTCCATCCCTCCACCCCCCTCCCTCCAAGTCCCTCAATATGTTTCTGTGTCCAAAGTCTCTCATGTTTCATTTCTCTCCCCGAATTACCCTAATTCTCATTTCCTTTCCTTCTCCTACTGTCCTCTATAATACCCCTTATGCACCACAAGTAAGTGAAACCATGTGATACTTGACTTTCTCTTCTTGGCTTATTTCACTCAGCATAATCTCTTCCAGTCCAGTCCATGTTGCTACAAAAGTTGGATATTCATCCTTTCTGATGGAGGCATAGCATTCCATTGTATATATGTACCACATCTTCTTTATCCATTCATCTGTTGATGGGCACCTTGGCTCTATCCACAGTTTGGCAATTGTGGCCATTGCTGCAATGAACATTGGGGTACATATGGCCCTTCTTTTCACTACATCTGTATCTTTGGGGTAAATACCCAGTAGTGCAATTTCAGGTCATAGGGTAGCTCTATTTTTAATTGTTTAAGGAATCTCCACACTATTTTCCAAAGAGGCTGTACCAACTTGCATTCCCACCAACAGTGTAAGAGGGTTCACCTTTCTCTGCAGCCTCTCCAACACTTGTTGTTTTCTGTCTTGTTAATTTTGGCCATTCTGACTAGTGTAAGGTGGTATCTCAGTGTGGTTTTGATTTGAATTTCCCTGATATCTAGTGATGATGAACATTTTTTCATGTGTCTGTTAGCCATTTGTCTGTTTTCTATGGAGAAGTGCCTCTTCATGTCTCTTGCCCATTTTTTGATGTGTTCATCTTCTTTTTGGATGTTGAGTTTAAGTAGTTCTTTATAGATCTTGGATATCAGCCCTTTGTCTGTAGTGTCATTTGCAAATTTCCTCTCCCATTCCGTGGGTTGCCTCTTTGTTTTGTTGACTGTTTCCTTTGCTGTACAGAAGCTTTTTATTTTGATGAAGTCCCAAAGTCCTCCCAAAAAACAAGAGCCCAGGACCAGACGGATTCCCTAGGGAATTCTACCAACATTCAAAGAAGAAATAGCACCTATTCTCCTGAAGCTGTTTCAAAAAATAGAAACAGAAGGAAAACTTCCAGACTCTTTCTATGAAGCCAGCATTACTCTAATCCCCAAACCAGACAAAGACCCCATCAAAAAGGAGAACTTCAGACCAATATCTCTGATGAATATGGATGCCAAGATTCTTAACAAGATCCTTGCTAACAGGATCCAACAATACATTAAAAAGATTATCCACCATGACCAGGTGAGATTTATCCCAGGGATGCAAGGGTGGTTCAAGACTCACAAATCAATCAAGGTGATAGAACAAATCAATAAGAGAAGAGAGAAGAACCACATGGTACTCTCCCTCCCCAGTTCTAGTCACCTGCTGCCTTTCCAGATGCAAGCTGTATCATGAATTTGACATGCTTTCTGTTCATCATTTCATACTTGTACCAAAAAATATCAAGCAGGCAATTCATAAGTACCTACAATTTTGGGTTTAAAATAGCTCCTTCTAATGCAATTCTAGTCAGAATTCTCAACAGGAATTTTTAACTATAGCATTTTTATTAATTTGATATAATATTAAAAAGTATTTTGTTCCAGGAAAAATGGGGATAAGGAATTAGGCATATTATAAAGCAATTATAGTTAAAACAATGTGTTACTGATTAATAGAATGAAAACTCCAGAAACACATCAACCTACAAAAACATCATATATAATTCACCTTCCATAACAAGGATGTAAAGAATGATTCTTTAAAAAAATTTTTTTGGAGGAGTACCTGGGTGGCTCAGTTGGTTGAGCATTTACCTTTGGGTCAGGTCATGATCTTGGAGTCCTGGGATCGAGCCCCGTGTCAGATTCCTGCTGCTCCCCCTGCTTGTGCGCTCTCTCTCTCTCTCTCTCTCTCTCTCTCTCTCTCTCTCTCTCTCACACACACACACACACTCTCTCTGTCTATTTCTCTTGCTCTATCTCAAATAAATAAAGTCTTTAAAAAATAGTCTTTAAATTTTTTTTGAGATAACTGCAGAACAGAGATATTTGGAGCTGCACCTTCTATTATCTTCCAAAGTGAATTCCATATTTAAGAGCCAAAGGAGTGTGTGTGTGTGTGTGTGTGTGTGTGTGTATTTTAATGTATGTGTTATATGCATATACATGTCTATATATTCTATGTTTATAAGAAAAAAACTATCAGAAGATTAAAAAAGACGGTCACTTGTGAGGCAAAATGAGATTTTCATAAACAACAGAAAAATATATAAAGAAAGAAGTCCAGGTTGATTTAAATATGTATAAAAATATGCACAAAAAGTCAAACTTCTCTATAATAATGACCAAAATCAAAGCACAGCTCTTTAGTCTCAGAGTGTAAAGAGTTAAACCTTTAAACCAGATGATCTGATTTCCTGCTATAGCCTGTGAGCAATCAGCATCACGCTAAGTACTGCCTAGTGACAGGAAATTCCAGCAGTTCAATTAAATCATCAGACAGAATACCCATTCAATAGTCAGATTGAAGACTGAGAATATTCCTTTAAGAAAATAATCATATACATAATAGTAGCCAACCTCAGATCGAATGAAGAACCAAATCTCCTTCAGTCAGCTCATCTCCAGTCCCCGTCGTGGCTAGCTCACATGGATCAGAAATTCACCTCCACAAGTCCACACTCCCTTCTCATTTGGGCCTTCGCCCACCTATCCTTCCTTAAGATTATAAGGTCCTCCTCATATGCAAAGTGTTCCACCTGGCAATTCCTCCAGCAGGAAACAAAAAACAAGTTGGTGAGTAGAGAGTAAAAGGTTGACAAATGCTATCAGGCAGAGGACCTTCCTGACCTGGACCCCTATTTCAAATAGAGATGACTTATCCATCACTATCCTTTCTCTATCGTGTTCTTTCTCAGAACACACATCCCTGCTTAATATTACATCACATACCTACTTTTACCTGTTTATTTTCTGCTACACTCTCTAAAATGTAAGCTCCATGAGGGCAGGGATCTTATGTATCTCATTTATTTAGTACCTAGTGCCTGGCACATAGTAAGCATTTAATAAATTTTGTTTAACAAATTAATTAATAAATAGAAATATCATATGATCTAGAAATTCTACTATTTACCCAAGGAAAACAAAGACACTAATTTGAAAAGATATCTGCACCTCCATGTTCACTGTAGCATTATTTAAAATAGCCAAGATATGTAAGCAATCCAAGTGTTGTCAACAGATGAAGAAGATGAATGGATAAAAGATGGCACACACACACACACACACACACACACACACACACGGATATTACTCAGCCATAAAAGAGGATGAGATCTTGCTACAATACGGATGGACCTAGAGTGTATTATGCTAAGTGAAATAAGTTAGACAGAAAAAGAAAAATACCATATGATCTCACCCATATGTGGAATCTAAAAGAACAAATTAACAGATAAATAAAAAGCAGGAGCAGACCCATAAATACAGAAAACAATCTGTAGCCTCTAGTACATAGTAAATAAAAAGGAAGACAATATCCCCCAATCTAGTCAAAGAAGAGATCTGATCTGAAATTGTAGGATACCTAAAAAATAATAATAAAATATCAGAAGCTAGAGAATTTGTAGTCAGTTAGGTACAGATGGGGAGAGATGGGATGGGCAAAATGGGTAAAGGGGAATGGGAGATACCAGCCTCCAGTTACACTTGTGAGCACAGCATAATGTATAGACTTCTCAAATCCCTATATTGTATACCTGAAGCTAGTGTAACCTTATACCAAGTACACTTCCATAAAATAATAAATGGATTCATGCCAAAAATGAAAAAAAACAACATAACAAAAATGAAAAAAACAATCATAACAAAGTAGAATTTTTTGAAAAGATTTTATTTGTCAGAGAGAGAGAGGACAAGTGGGGTGGAGGGAGAGGATCCCCATTGAGAAAGAAGCTGGATGTGGGACTCAATCCCAGCACCCCAAGATCATGACCAGAGCCAAAGGCAGATACTTAACTGACTGAGCCACCTACCAAGTAGAATTAAAGGCAAAAATCAACAAACAAGGCAAAGAAGGGTGCTATAAATTAGTGGTTAGAACACATGATTAAGATCTAACTACCCTAATCTTCATGTGTCAAATGACATAGCATCAAAATTCATAAGGAAAAAGCCATCCAAAAAGCAAAGGTAGAAAAAGGGAGCAATGAAATATGAGCTAAAATATGAGTTTCAGCTGATGACAGATATGACAGTCAAAACAGATAATGGGAACACTTAAATTTCTCTATTTTCTTTTTTTTATTGTTACTTAATTTTTTTTCCAGTGTTCCAAGATTCATTCCCCATTCCCCACAACCAGTGCTCCATGCATTAGATGTCCCCAGTACCCACCACCAGGCTCTCCCATCCCTCCACCCCCCCTCCCTCAGTTTGTTTCTGTGTCCAAAGTCTCTGTTGTTTCGTTTCTCTCCCTGGATTACTCTAGTTCCCATTTACTTTCCTTCTCCCACTGTCCTCCAGGTTACCCCTCATGCACCGCAAGTAAGTGAAACCATGTGATACTTGACTTTCTCTTCTTGGCTTATTTCACTCACCATAATCTCTTCCAGTCCAGTCCATGTTGCTACAAAAGTTGGATATTTATCCTTTCTGATGGAGGCATAGTATTCCATTGTATATATGTACCACATCTTCTTTATCCATTCATCTGTTGATGGGCACCTTGGCTCTATCCACAGTTTGGCGATTGTGGCCATTGCTGCGATGAACATTGGTATACATATGGCCCTTCTTTTCACTACATCTGTATCTTTGGGGTAAATGCCCAGTAGTGCGATTGCAGGGTCATAGGGTAGCTCTATCTTTAATTTTTTAAGGAGTCTCCACACTGTTTTCCAAAGCGGCTGCACCAGTTTACATTCCCACCAACAGTGTAAGAGGGTTCCCCTTTATCCGCAACCTCTCCAACACTTGCTGTTTCCTGTCTTGTTAATTTTGGCCATTCTGACTGGTGTAAGGTGGTATCTCAGTGTGGTTTTGATTTGAATTTCCCTGATAGCTAGTGATGCTGAACATTTTTTCATGTGTCTGTTAGCCGTTTGTATATCTTCTACAGGGAAGTGCCTCTTCATGTCTCTTGCCTATTTTTTGATGTGTTCATCTTCTTTTTGGGTGTTAAGTTTGAGTAGTTCTTTATATATCTTGGATACTAGACCTTCGTCTGTAGTATCATTTGCAAATATCTTCTCCCATTCTGTGGGTTGCCTCTTTGTTTTGTTGATTGTTTCCTTTGCTGTACAGAAGCTTTTTATTTTGATGAAGTCCCAGAAGTTCATTTTTGCTTTTGTCTCCTTTGCCTTTGGAGACGTGTCTTGAAAGAAGTTGCTGTGGCTGATGTCAAAGAGGTTACTGCCTATGTTCTCTTCCAGGATTTTGG
>PITA01010529.1:28768-71533 GCA_004023965.1 Spilogale gracilis
GTTGAGGTCTTTCATCCATTTCGAGTTTGCCTTTGTGTGTGGTGTAAGAGAATGGTCTAGTTTCATTCTTCTATATGTAGCTGTCCAATTTTCCCAGCACCATTTATTGAAGAGACTGTCTTTTTTCCACTGGATATTTTTTCCTGCTTTGTCAAAGATGATTTGACCATAGATTTGTGGGTCCATATGTGGGCTCTCTACTCTATTCCATTGGTCTATTTCTCTGTTTTTGTGCCAGTACCATGCTGTCTTGGTAATCACAGCTTTGTAATAAAGCCTGAAGTCAGGTAATGAGATGCCCCCAGCTTTGCTTTTCTTCTTCAGTAATTCCTTAGTGATTTGGGGTCTCTTTCGGTTCCATATAAATTTTAGGATTGTTTGTTCCAACGGTTTGAAGAATGTTGGTGGAATATTGATCAGAATGGCATTGAAAGTATAGATTGCTCTGGGCAGTATAGACATTTTGACAATGTTTATTCTTCCGATCCATGAGCATGGAATGCTCTTCCATCTTTTTGTGTCTTCTTCAATTTCTTTCATGAGTGTTCTGTAGTTCCTCGAGTACAGATCCTTGACTTCTTTGGTTAGGTTTATTCCGAAGTATCTTATAGTTTTTGGTGCTATAGTAAATAGAATCGATTCTCTGATTTCCCTTTCTATTTTTTCGTTGTTAGTGTATAAGAATGCAACTGATTTCTGTGCATTGATTTTGTATCCTGCCACATTACCAAATTTTTGTATGAGATCTAGTAGTTTGGGGGTAGAGTCTTTTGGGTTTTCCACATATAGTATCATGTCATCTGCAAAGAGAGAGAGTTTGAATTCCTCTTTGCCAAGCTGGATACCTTTTACTTCTTTCTGTTTTCTGATTGCTGTTGCTAGGTCTTCTAACACTATGTTGAACAGTAGTGGTGAGAGTGGGCATCCTCGCCTTGTTCCTGATCTCAGAGGAAAGGCTGTCAGTTTTTCCCCATTGAGGATGATATTCGCTGTGGGTTTTTTGTAGACAGATTTTATGAGGTTGAGAAATGTTCCCTCTATCCCTATACTTTGAAGAGTTTTGATCAGGAACGGATGTTGTATTTTGTCGAATGCCTTTTCTGCATCAATTGAGAGTACCATGTGATTTTTCTCTCTTCTCTTATTGATTTGTTCTATCACGTTGATTGTTTTGCAAGTGTTGAATCACCCCTGCATCCCTGGGATAAAACCCACCTGGTCATGGTGGAGAGTCTTTTTAATGTATTGTTGGATCCTGTTAGCAAGGATCTTGTTGAGAATCTTGGCATCCATATTCATCAGCGATATTGGTCTGAAGTTCTCCTTTTGGATGGGTTCTTTGTCTGGTTTGGGGATTAGAGTGATGCTGGCTTCATTGAAAGACTCTGGAAGTTTTCCTTCCATTTCTATTTTTTGAAAGAGCTTCAGGAGAATAGGTGTTATTTCTTCTTTGAATGTTGGTAGAATTCCCCAGGGAATCCATCTGCGCCTGGACTCTTGTTTTTGGGGAGGTTTTTGATCACTGCTTCAATCTCATTACTAGATATAGGTCTATTCAGATTGTCAATGTCTTCCAGTTTCAGTCTTGGTAGTTTATAGGTTTCTAGGAATGTATCCATCTCTTCTAGGTTGTTAAACATATTGGCATATAATTATTGATAGTAATTTTTGATGATCGCAGTGTTAGTCGCGATCTCTCCCCTTTCATTCATGATTTTATTAATTTGGGTCTTCTCCCTTTTCTTTTGGATTAGTTTGGCCAATGGTTTATCGATCTTATTGATTCTTTCCAAGAACCAGCTTCTAGTTTCGTTGGTGCGTTCAACTGTATCTCTAGTTTCTGATTCATTCATCTCTGCTCTAATCCTTATTATTTCCCGCCTTGTGTGGGGGGTTGGTTTAATTTTTTGTTGATTTTCCAGTTCTTTAAGGTGTAATGAGAGTTGATATATTCGGGATTTTTCAATTTTTTTGAGTGAGGCTTGGATGGCTATGAATTTCCCCTTAGGACTGCCTTTGCTGTATCCCATAGGTTTTGGATCAACGTATCTTCATTCTCATTGGTTTCCATGAAGTGTTTCAGTTCTTCTTTGATTTCTCGGTTGATCCACATATTTTGAGTAGGATCGTCTTTAGCTTCCAGGTGTTTGATTTTCTCCTGAACTTTTTATGGTGGTTGAGTTCCAGTTTCATGGCATTGTGGTCAGAAAATATGCAGGGAATAATTTCAATCTTCTGGTATCGGTTGAGCCCTGATTTGTGACCTAGTATATGATCTATTCTGGAGAAAGTCCCACTTGCACTCGAGAAGAATGAGTATTCTGCTGTTTTAGGATGAAATGTCCTGAATATATCTATGAGATCCATCTGGTCCAATGTGTCATTCAAGGCTCTTGATTCTTTTTTGATTTTCTGTTTAGATGATCTGTCCATTGCTGAGAGTGCTGTGTTAAGATCTCCTACAATTAATGTATTCACATCAATATGATTCTTTATTTTGTTTAACAGTTGGCTTATGTATTTGGCTGCTCCCATGTTACAGGCCTAAATATTTACAATTGTCAGATCTTCTTGATGTATAGACACTTTAAGAATGATGTAGTGTCCTTCTGTGTCTCTGACTACAGACTTTAGACTAAAATCCAATTTGTCTGATATGAGAATCACTACCCCGGCTTTCTTCTGGGGTCCATTGTCATGAAAGATAGTCTTCCATCCCCTCACTTTAAATCTGGAAGTGTCTTTAGATTCAAGATGAGTCTCTTGTAAACAGCATATGGATGGGTCCTGTCGTTTTATCCAGTCTGCAACTCTGTGTCTTTTTATTGGAGCATTTAGGCCGTTCACATTGAGAGTGATTATTGGTAGATACATTTGTATTGAAATCATGTTGCCTATGGAGTTCATGTTTCTATAGATTACCTCTGTAGATTTCTGTTTTGTGTCGCTCTTGGGTTCGTTTCTCCTCTATAGAACCCCTCTTAGCATTTCTTGTAGTGCTGGCTTGGTGGTTGCATAATCTTTTAGACCTTGGCGGTCTTGGAAGCTCTTTATATCTCATTCCATTTTGAAAGTCAACCTTGCTGGATACATTATCCTTGGTTGCATATTTTTGCCATGTAACTTCCTGAATATGTCTTGCCAGCCCTTTCTGGCTTGCCAGGTTTCTGTGGCAAGGTCTGACGTTATTCTGATGGTCCTCCCTCTATAGGTAAGGGATCGCTTTCTGCTAGCTGCCCTTAAGACATATTCCTTGGTTTTATGATTCGAGAATTTTACTATTATGTGCCTGGAGGTTTTTCTGGCCTCATTGATCTTGGGGGGTGTCCTCTCTGCTTCTAGGACATGAACATTTGTTTCATTCCCCAGATTTGGGAAAATTTCATCCATGATTTGTTCAACAATATCTTCTAGGCCTCTCTCTCTCTCAATTCCTTCGGGGATTCCAATAATTCTGATATTGGAGCGTTTCATCGCATCATTTATTTCCCTTATTCTGTTTTCCTGGGATTTTAGCTGTTTGCTCCAAGACATCTCTTGCTCCTCCTTCTTAATCCATCTGTCTTCTAAATCACTGATATGATCTTCAGCTTCACTTACTCTGGCTGTTAGCATATTTAAATTAGATTGCATATCATCTATAGCCTTTCTAACCTCAGCTTTCACTTCTGTTACTATGGCTTCCACTTTGAGACTAATGTTCTTTTCTAAATTGACCATTGCTTGGACTATTGATGCCCCGAATTCCATTTCTGTCATATTGTTTATGTTCATTTCCAGTAGTTCTGTGATCGAGGTTGCAGTCTCGGGGTTCTTCTTCTGTTGGGTGTTCCTTCTCCGAGTCATTGTGGCGAGGAGTGGTTCAGGGGGTGTATGGCTAAATATATCAGCCACTATCTAGGTGGATTGGTCATTGAAAGGTTTTGGAGCAACCAGAGTTCACCACCGAAAAGGGAGGAGAAAGAGAAAAGAAAACGGAAGAGAGGAAGCAAGAAAAGAAACCCCTGCCAGAGCGGGGCCCGGTGATAGGATTTATATGGTACAAAACTGTTACAGGGTAAAGAAAAGGGTTATCAAGGGTAAATGAAGAGATCAAAAAGTGAAGCCCAACCTATATGAGCCCCAAGACCAGTATTTATATAATACAAAAGCAAAGACAATTACACAGAAACACTGACAAACTAGAGTGGGAAGGTGAGGGCAGACACTCCTTGTGGGCAAGGAATGCGTTTCAGATGCTCCCGAGTTTGTCTTGTTATTATTGTTGGAGGAGCCCACTTTCAAAAGATATAGGGAGATTAGAACTGGTTGTATATAGGGGTAGTATTGAATAGGGATGTGGGATTGACTTGAAGCTTATAACTACATGTACATGTGAAAGAGAGAATAAAGGAAAAAAAGAGGAGAGAAGAAAGGGAAAAACAGAGAAAGCGAACAGGGAAACAAGAGGCAACAACAAAAGCAGAAAATACAGGAGTATGTTTGAAAAAATTTCAGGGTAAAAAAGAAAAAAAATGTTATGGGGTGTTGTATTGAGTATCACGTTGTGATAAGAAGGGGGCTAAAAATTGAAAGAAGAAAAACCTTGAGAATGTATTTTAAGCTTAAAATGGAAGCTTTAAAAGTAAAAATAGAAAAAAGTTTTAAAAAGTAAATAAGGTGGAAAACTGTATCAATAAGTTGTAGGGCTTTTTGTACTTGTAGTCAGTGCCAGGAGTTTCATAATTTGCCTTTCCCCCAATTTGGGGTTTTGCAGTTTGAGTGTTGTCCTCCTGAGCTTCTGGCTTGCTTTTTGGGGGCGGGGTCGCCGCGCAGTTTCAGTCCTTCTACCTGGGCTGCGTCTCCGCCCCCTTGCTAGAGGCTGGTCTCAATGGTAACCAGGTTATCAGGTTACAATTCTCTGGTAGTGGAGCGTTGTCCTTTATGTCTTTTTTCAGCTGCTGAGGAAGTCAGGTCGGAGCAAGATGTCTGAGCCCAGACCTCCCTCCCAGAGAGAGCCTCTACATAGAGAGGGGCTTTTTCCAGCCTCCTGGTTGGCAGCCTGTCACAGCCAGGCTGGCGCAGATGTTGGATTGACTTCTGCCCACGCCAGGACTATCCTTTTTAAGGGGCCTGGCGCAGCTGCTCCTGAGAGGAGAAAGCACTCACTCTGGGTGTGGGCCTTCTGAGGGAGTCTTGATCCTGGCTGGCTCAGTGGTTATGCCTCTGCCTTCAGCTCAGATCATGATCCTGGAGTCCCGGGTTCGAGCCCTGCATGGGGCTGCCTGTTCGGCAGAAAGCCTGCTTCTTCCTCTTTCACTCCCACTGCTTGTGTTCCTTCTCTGGCTCTGTTTCTTTCTGGCTGGCTCAGTGGGTAAAGCATGAGAATCCTGATCTTGGGGTTGTGACTTCAAGCTCCACTTTGGGTTTAGAGATCACTTAAAAATAAAACTGCATTCCAGATGGTGGTGGTGCCTTAGAAGCATGATTTCATTTGATCTTCACACAAGTCCTTCACAGTCACTTCTGTTTCGCAGATGAGGAGTCTGAGGTGCACAGGGGAGAAAGAGCTGGCCAAGGTCAAGAGGTTGTCTTTCGCCTTCCAGCAGACACCTAACAGCCAGGTCCAATGCAGAGCAATAATGGTAAACAAACGCAGAGCACGGGAAGCAGGGAGGGGGTGATGCCCACCCTTGGTCCCCCTGGAGGTCAGAGCTGCAACAGAGCAGTAAATTTCTCTATTTTCAAGGGTCCATTGAACCTTTTTTAAATTGACTTCATATTAAGCCAAAAAAAATGAAAGAAGTACAGATAATGGTACCTAATCACAACATAACACCACTAGAAATTAGTAACAAAAATAAAAGACAAAAGCCTCTAGTACATAGTAAATAAAAGGGAAGACAATATCCCCCAATCTAGTCAAAGAAGAGATCTGATCTGAAATTGTAGAATACCTAAAAAATAATAATGAAATATCAGAAGCTAGAGAATTTGACTGAATAAAGCTGTGGTCACAGGAAAATCTGTAGCCTTCAGTGTTTACATTAATATGTAAGAACAAGTTAAATCAATGAATTAAGCATTGAACAAAAGAAGTCAAGAAAAGAGCCACAAAATAGACCTAAGGAAAGCAGAAAGAAAACTAATGGTAGAAATTAATACACTGGAAATCAAATGATAGAATTAATAATTAAAGTCAAAAGCTACTTCTTCAAAAGAAAATATAAAACAATAAAAAAGATAAACCATGGACTGGACTGGAAGAGATTATGATGAGTGAAATAAGCCAAGAAGAGAAAATCAAGTATTGCATGGTTTCACTTACTTGCGGTGCATGAGGGGTAACCTGGGGGACAGTGGGAGAAGGAAAGTAAATGGGAACTAGCGTAATCCAGGGAGAGAAACGAAACAACAGAGACTTTGGATACAGAAACAAACTGAGGGACTTGGAGGGAGGGGGATGGAGGGATAGGAGAGCCTGGTGGTGGTTACTGGGGACACCTAAAGCGTAGAGCACTGGGTGTGGGGAATGGGGAATGAATCTTGGAACACTGGAAAAAAATTTAAGTAACAATAAAAAAAGATGCTACCTTAAGAAATTTCTTTTCATAATTTTTGCAATAAATGTAAAGTTGGAATGTAAAAGCTGAAAAAAAAAAGATAAACCACTTGCTAATCTAATTAAAAACCCCAAATGCACAAAATTAGAAATGGAGAAAAAATCACAGTTGCAGAGTAAATGGAAAGAGTAAGAGAATACTTAGCTCTACTCTATGAAAACATATTAGCAATCTTAGGATGTTTTTGTAGGAAAATAAAAGTTACCAAAACCGATTGCAAAAGGATGGAAATATCTAAGTGCACCTGTTACCATAGGAAATAATGTTGATAAATTTGATCAAAAAAGATAGCACACTCACATAGTCTTGTGTTAATTCTACCAACCTTCAAGGAACAGACAACCTCAATGTTATTTACACTTCCTAGACTCTGGAATCTACTGAGGGAGAAGAAAAGAATCCTGGATAATGACAATACCAAAACCCAACAACCAGAACATATATAAAGGCAAAGGAGAGGCCAGTCTCATCTAAGAATACTAATGCAAAAATATCACCATTTTTGGCATTTAAAAACATAAATATTAGGAAATTAGTACATATAAGGGATTTACTAATAAACTACCAACATATACTGAAAGTGCATGCTCATAAAATTTGTGAAGAGGGTGCATGATCCAAAAAAGTTGGAAAACATTGGTCTGGGACAGTTGTTCCTAATCAAAATGTCTTCTGAGCAAAATTACCCAGAGTGGTTGTTGAAAATGCAAACTGATGAGCCCTATCCCCCAGATATTGGGATTTAGTATCCCTGTGGTGGCACCTGGGAATATGCATTCTTAACCACTGCCCCTGAGGGATTTTAATACAAGTGATTCCAGGACTGTACTATGGAAACAAGGGTTCAGGGTGAAAATGATGGGAGGGTTATGGTTTGGGGTAGAGTTTGGGGGGCAGAGTTCTTAGTTCCAGTTAGGTTGGCTTCCCATCTATACAGCCTGTCTTCCACCCATAACCACATAACTTCCCACCTCCTTTCCCTGCCTCTCTCCCCCTTCTCTGCCTTCATCTCCAGTCTAGCTGCATCATGAAATGCAGGTGGTGGCAGCAAGGTCTCCAAAGGCCCCAGCTGGGCTGATGCCCTGCAGCTAGGGTGACAAGAGTACTCAAATTTACCACTCTTTCCTCTTTCTTTGCCAGAGTGCAGGAAAGGCAAGGCAAGAGAGTAGAGTGGAAAGAACCCAGTGTCAGAAAGACTTGGGTCTGCATTCCAGTAAAAATGTAAAATTGGGTTCCATAACCCAAAAGCTGCATGACCTTACAGGCAGCATTTAATTTATCTCAGTTTCAGGAAAATATTTATCTTACAATGTTTTTATGAAGATTAACTATATAAAAAGGACCTAGCAATGAGGCTGGGTACATGGAAAGGTGATTAATAATGACAGATGACAGAACTATGTTTATTGTTAGAATGGAGTCCCTTACTCAGAGCAACTGCATATGGTTATGCCAGTTGTACAGTGTACAACCTTCACTGCTATATGCTTAGGCCTTACTCCTTGTTTTCACCAAAGGAGCTGGACTGTTATGTCCCCTAGTTAATATTCAACTCTTCTCAACAGCCAAGAAACCAGGAGAACTTGGGTCTCAGCTCAGCCACACTGCTGCCTAGCTAGGAGACCTGAGCTAACTAAAGATTTTAACTCTGGGCTTATTTACTCACTCTTCTCATCTCCTAAAAAGGGACAGATAATAAAAAGCAAGTTGAGGTTTAAAAGCAGTGTAAAAATCAAAAGGATTTGATATTTTAAGTTGTTTTATTCAGGTACTAATCACTTATGTCAGTCTTACAGAATTTACCTATAGGTGGCCAACTCCAGAATCAGTTGGAAGAAACAAACATGCCCTTCTGAACATTTGATGTCCTAATTCTTAGCACTGGAAACTTACCTGGGGGGCACTGGTCTCTGAAAAGGCAACCTGGAAACTGCTATTCTCTGCAACACTCCTAATTTTATCTTATTTTTTATTATTTAAGAAATATTCTTTTTTAAAATTTTATTTATTTATTTGAGAGAAAGAGCATGAGCAGGAGGAGAGGCAGGCAGAGGGAGAAGCAGGCTCCCCACTGAGGAAGGAGCTTGGTATGGGGTTCCATCCCAGGACCCTGGGATCATGACCTGAGCCAAAGGCAGATGCTTAACCAACTGAGCCACCCAGACACCCCATCAATCCTAATTTTAAAGTACTGCCCCTTCATCACTTACCTGGTCTTTGCAGGGCCAGCCTGAGCCTTGCAGAGTCATTTGCATCAGGGGAGAAGTGGACATGACTCCGCAAAGAGAAAGGAGAAACTTCAATGGGATCAGCTGGGTCAGTGTGTGCACAAGTCCTTCCATGTGGCCACTGAATATTCTATTGTGCAAGGTGACCAGATCAAGAGGGGGAGACTGATATAGTCTCTTCCTTGAGGCACTACAGTTGAAGCAAACTGGGGAATGGAAGGCTTCCATTGAAGTGTGTCAGGCTCAAGCGAAGGTTACTTGCCTCTCTAGTGGTCCTATTTTCCAAGGGCTCAAGCTGTCTTTATGCGCAGAAATCTTCAACTCCACTTTGAGACCAAGTGGAGTGAAGTGAAGGATAAGGAGTCTCATTAAGGAAAATGAGCTATGATTTCTTACTTCCTACTGTATGTTATGCACTGTTTTATGCACTTCTGTATATGTATTTCTATTAATCTTCACATCAACCCACCAAAGTTGATTCTATCATTGCCAGTTATCAGGTAAGAACCCTGAAACTTAAAAGGGGTAATTCAAGGCTTCCTGGGTGGCTCAGTCGGTTAGGTGTCTGTATTCAGCTCAGATCATGATTCTGGAGTCCTGGGAATCAAGTTCCTTGTCATTGGCTCACTGCTCAGTGGGAAGTCTGCTTCTCTCTCTGCCTCTCCCCATCACTCACACTCTCTCTTTCTTTCTCTCAAATAAATAAATAAATAAATAACATCTTTTAGAAAGGTGGGGGTGGTAAATCATTTTCCCAGCTAGTAAGAAACCGTCATATACTGACTGGAACATGCCTTATCTGACCCCAACAGGCAATCCCACTGGAGCAACGACTCCTAGGGTGAAGCAAAATGTACTCACGTTGAAGTTGTCCCCAGATGTCCATGGAGACACTAGCTTTTTGCATGGAAGCATGAAAGCTAAGGAAAAGAAAGGGCTTTGTTGACACCAGCAAGAAGACTACATCTCAAAAACAAAAGCAAATTGCCTGCCAAGTCCTGGGCTGTTCTTTGCTTTTCCTCTTGGCACAGGTTATCATTTCTTCTGATGAATAGATTTTTCCCCTTTTGTTAAAATCTTTTTTTTTGCCTAATAGTGGTTGAAAATGAAAACTATATTTGCAGAGACTAGAAAAAAAAATCTCTTGCCTCTTCCTCTGCTCTTCTGAAGTTTTCTTGTTTGGAAATTTTACTTTTAAACTCTCCACAATAGTTTGGTATTCCAGGATCTCAGCAGCAAGGGTGCACAGGTCCAGACCCTCTCCTCTTTCCCTTTCCTCAGCAGCCAAAAGATAAGACTGTTCCAAGAGAAACAGCCACTCCCAGTTATTGCTGAAGGAAATATTTGCAAGATCCAGGAAGTGAGACACAAGGAGGCTTACAGTGGGAGGGGAGAAGGGCCTAGGGGGATTGTTCTTGCCACCCTTCTCAACAGAACTTCAAATAAGGAAAAATTAGTCTGGCAATGACAAAGGCAAGTGGCAAGGCTCTTGCTGAACCTTCCACAGCCCCCAGGATGCTGGTGCCAAGTGTCCTTTGAAGACAGCAGAGAAGTCCTTGCTTTATTGGGGCTGTCCTGGGTAATAATGCCTTTCTCCCACTCTCCCAATGGCCCCAACTTGGAATTTCCAAGAAGCTCCTTCCATTACTCTTCTGGATTTTACAGTGTCATGGACATGGTGGAAAGGAATGATAACAGTCAGTCTTATGTTTACTGAGAGTCCATCAGACACAGGGCTGGACAGTTGACAGACTTGCTTTCATTTACCTCTTGAGACAGTCTTATGGCATGGGTATTCTCTTGGCCGTATTAGAAATGAGGCTCAGGGAGGTTAACAACTGGGTGAACACAAAGAGAATAGTGGCCAGAAGTTCCAGCTAAGGTCCATCTGACTCCAGCACCCACACTTGCCCTTCAGCATTTGGATAACCTCAAGAGATTAGTAGAAGACATTTTAGGAGTAAATACACTGTCGGGGGAACTAGAGGGTCCGAACCAAGAATAATTCAGCTGAGGATCAGGCTGGTCAAGGTTATTAAAGGTCTTTTTGCTGCTATCTAGAGGTAATGAAACCTGGGTATGCATCAGAACCACCTGGAGGGCTTATTTAAACACAGGTTGCTAAGTCCTATCCCCATAATTTCTGATTTAGTAGGTCTGAGGCAGGTTGGAGAATTTTTATTTCTAACAATTTCCTGGATGATGATGGTACTGCTGGTCCGGGATCACACTTTGGGCTCTACTGCTCTAATCAGTCATTACCTACCAGGTTCTCAACTCATCGAGGTATCTTAAGAGGCATAAAGCCATTAAAAAAAAAAACTTCTCAAAACAAAATTCATTTAATCAAATATATATATATATATATATATATATATATATATATATATATATATATATATATGAAAACTGGGATGAAGATTTACAGCATAAAAAATGGGAATAAAAAAATACAGGAGGTCTAAAAAGTTCTTGGAATCCTGATGTTACTCAAGGAAATTTGGTGCCCTACCATAGTTAAGCAATAGAAGGGTCAGGGAAAGAGAGGCAGTGTTGCCTATTTGAGTCCTCATGTATACCAGATGTTAATGTACTGACTTTTAAAGACCTGGAATACAATGGGAAAGACTTAATACCAAAGTTATAAAGAATATGATTCTGTCTCAGATAGTTTAAATGACATTCTTGTGGCTCAATTATTACTGAGAATGACTATTGTAGAGTAATTCTCTGGGCTCCGTGTATTTAACGTTTAAGCCTTTAAACTTTGTTTTAAGATTTTATTTATTTATTTGACAGAGAGAGAGAGTGTACAAGTAGGCAGAGTGGCAGACTGAGAGAGAGAAAGAAACGGGCTCCCCACTGAGCAGGGAGCCTGATGCAGAACTCTATCCCAGGACCCTAGGATCATGACCTGAGTTGAAGGCAGCTGCTTAACCGACTGAGCTACCCAGGTGCTTCTAGGTTTTTAAACTTTTGAGAGTAACCCTAAAGATCCATGAAATGTAGTAACTGGTCATTTTGCAAAGGGTATGAATTTGACTCCTAAAGATCACAGTACTGCTTGGCACTGCCATCTCAACGTGGCTTGATGGGTCTCTATTTGCTGACAAGGTACACAGATGCAGTCACCATGGCAGAGAGAAAATATGCTTCTTTATGAATAATGGCACCAAAGCGCAAACTATCTGCAAGCTAGTGCTGGTGATTGAAGTGATGGAACCGTCTTAAGAAAGTGATGATTCTAAGCTAGATAATACAGTGTTTATTGCTGGGGGTGGGGAGGTGCTATGTTGAAGTGGCAGTGACAGATTTAGAAACTTGCAAAGGTCTGGTGATGTACACCCTTAGTAATGTCAAAGTTCTCATAGACTTAAAGATACAGATGTGCTGGTTGATTGAGGATTCTAGCAAACAAATTCTAGTTAATAGTGAGATCAAGCATGCCTGGTAAGTAACACTGTCATTAGTATTTAGATATTTCCAAAACCCTTGATTAATTTCCTGGGCCTAAATCAAACCAATCAATCCTCTTCTTTAGATTTTCTTGTTTTATTATCAATTCCAGCAACTTGACATATACCTCCAAAACACTGTGTGTATTCAACTCCAGCTATTTACAGCTTACTAGCTGCGTTTCTGAATTTTCTTTGTGTATGGCTATTATCAGATTCAACATGTGATTTAAGATTTAGCCTTTCTGGTGTTAATATTATTACAGATACTCATGTCTGTGCAAGACCCAAAATTTGTATACCTGTCATTTTTTTCCCCTGCCCCACCAGTGGTCCCCTCCCTATGCATCCTTTTATTTAAAGCGGACAGGACACTCTCCTCCTCCACCTCACTTAAGTGCAAATGAACCTTTGACCAAAAGAGGTTGTTGTGGGCCTCTGTGCCCAACCCCTGGCTACTGGGGTCTTCTTTTCAGGGAAAGAAAAGAGGAGGCAGGTTTCCAAAGGAGTAAAATCATTTGAAAACCATGCTGGATTGTCTCCTCCAGCTTGCCACCTTCACTCTCCTTCCCACCTCCTAACCCTCCTCTGCAAAGGAGCATGTGTGGACCACATTCTCCAGAAATTTCCTTGCCTGTGTGGTTCTGGGTTGGAGTCCACCAGTGAGGAACTGCCGTGAAACTGGTATGCAAAAGCAAAGGGGAAATACCACTCTCAAAGAGCAGCAGCTCCTAGGAACCACTGCCTTTGCTTCTAGAGAATTAAGGTAGTTGGAAGGAGCTTCTAGAGATACTCAAGTATTGTACAGTTTCTTAGCAGGCTTTTGAGAACCATTTCTTCAGTGCTTTCAGGCTAGGGTCCCTGGCCATGTCAATATCCCTTGATTTGGGCGGCAGCTCCTCTTGACGGCTTATGTCCCCACTCTTGCAGGGGCTATGTAAGCCCCCACTCCTGCAATTAACCCCCATTCCTAGGATGCACAGAGACTTTCCCTGTTTTCCTGACCAACTGGCGAATATAAAGTTAATGCCCAAAGAGAACATTAACAGTTGATTGGACTATTGATTTATGAAAAGTGTTAAAATTTTAGAAAGATTTCTTTATGTTCTGCTAATTTCCCAGAAGCACTATGACCCGGAAATGAGCTGAATTCGTAATGCACGTCAAAGAGGAAGTGAGGCTTTGGAGCCAGACTTGCAAGTAGCTCTGACTGGTAGGCCAGTGGTGGCCCATGACTGAGCTTCCTCCCACAAGGACCATCTCTAGATCATTTTTTATACCTGTTATTGTTAATAGCTGTATTCTGTTTGATACATCATGATGATCTATCTATTCAATCGGTAAATCTTTTCCATGATTATAAATAGGACTACTAAGAACATCTTTAAACAAATCATTCTTTTCCTTTTTTTAGATTATTTCCTTGGGGGTCTTCTGGGTCAAAGTGTATGAACAGTTTTATAACTCTTGTCGCATATTGCTATATTGTTTTCTCCAAGAAAACTGAACCAATTCTATACTGCTCTAAGAAACGGTTTCCTCACAGCCTTGTCAAGATAGGGTTTTATCATTTCTGTTGATCATTTCCATTAATTGTTGATAGTTTAAAAAGCAGATCATAATGCTTGGGAGTTGTTTCTGTTTACATTTATTTTTTTAAATCTTGTTTTTTATTATTTTATTTATTTATTTATTTATTTATTTATTTATTTTTTATTTTTTATTTGACAGAGAGAGAGATCACAAGTAGGCAGAGAGGCAGGCAGAGAGAGACGAGGAAGCCGGCCTTGATCCCAGGACCCTGAGATCATGACCTGAGCTGAAGGCAGAAGCTTAACCCACTGAGCCACCCAGGTGCCCTCTGTTTACATTTCTTTAATTGCTAGTGAACTTGTACTTTTCCATGTGGTGATTTTATCATCTTGAGTTTCTTGCTTGTAAATTGCCTGCTCAGTTTCCTTGCCCTTTTATGAAGCTGAATCTAAAAGTGACCTGCTGTATCTATATCCATTTTTTATATTTATTGGACAATCAACTGTTATCAACAATGCTGACCCCAGACATTTGCCTCATTCTGTTGTTTAGCTTGTTATTATATTTTGTTGTACAAAGGTTTCCCCCCAACTTTTATATATTTAAAATCATCCATCTTGTTTCTGACGATATCCTTCATTTAACAGAAATTTATCTTCTATCCATAGCTGAAACAAATATGCTATTCCACTGTCTGCTTTCTGGAATTTACTATGGAGTATTCTATGCGCTGTGGATCTAAGTTAATTATTCTCCATATAGATACCTAAAATTCCAACATTTACTAAAGAAAGAGTGATTGCTTTCCCCAGTTCAGGGATGTTTCCAGTTTGTTCTATATTCTTAGAATAGCTTGGATCTATTCCTAGAATATCTTTTTTTTTTTAAATTGCACTTTTTGCCTTTTTTCAACCCCGTATCATATGATTTTGATAACTGTCACCTTATGACAGGCTTTAAATCTGGTAGGGTAAGTCTACCATTATTGCCTTTTTAAACAAATATATTTTTTGGTATTCTTGCCCACTTATTCTTTCAGATAAATCTCACTATGAATTTGACAAGTTCTATAAAGTATCTCACCATGACTCTTATCGGTAGTATATCACATCTATAGATTAGCTTAGGGGGTATTGTAATCATTGCTATATTTAGTCTCCCCAAATTGAAGCAGAGTACATCTATGCATTTATTCAAGTCTTTATTTCTCCCATTAGAGTTTTATAATTTTCCTGGAATAAGTTTTGTGAGCCCAGGATTACATTAATACCCAAGTATTTAAATTCACTTTGTCATGCTTTTGACAAATCCTTCCATGCCTCAAAGACTGCATTCTTCTTAGGTGGCAACACCTTCCTGAAAAGTGTACTCTTCCTAATACAATGAGATTCACTTCCGAATTATCCATTTTCTTTCACTCAATCAGCAAATAGGAAATGTGTACTGGATATTCCAAACACTGTTCATGGTGTGGTTTGATAAAAAGAAGCAAGAAAGCCCGAGGCTGAGAACTGAAAAACCTGGGTAGTAGTCTAGTTTTGTCACGTACTTGTTTTATAATCCCATAAGCAAAGGGCTCTGGAGTCTGATGCCTGTTGGACCTTGGACAAATGACTTTCATCCCTCTGTAAGGTTCCCTCATCTGTAAAATTGGGTCAATAAATGGTAACTATCTTGTGCGGTCATGATAAATCATAAATAATTCATGTGAAATGCTTATAGAAGTGCCTGGCACGTAATAAACACTTCATAAATGTTAGTTATTATACCTTTTGTTGTTGTTGTTAATAGTAGAGCATTATCTCTCCTAAGTCTCGGCTTCCTTATCAGTGAAATGGGAAAAATAAAGCTCAATTGTATAGGGTTGTTGTGAGGATTAACTGTAGCCATGTATATAAAACTGTTTTACACATTCTAAAACTCTGTGCCAAGTAGAGAAATGGAAAGGATCACAGGAAGCAATCACAGGTACAGAAAACTAAAAGAGATATTCTAGAAAATACTTTCTTTCAGCTTTTAAGTACATCACTTATGCATATAGATTTTCCTCCTGGCAGATCTACTCACTGCCTTTTTTCCTTCCTGCTAATATCATAATGCATCTGCATTCTCTGCACACAAACTAAATAACAGTGGAGGGAGACAACTGAGAGTGTAACTACCTGGAATTAAAATTCATTGCAGGCTTCCAGGCAAAGAGAGTGGCTCAAGAATATACATTTGATTCTCCCACCATCATTCCAACTGTGACAGAAATGACATAAGAAATGTTAAAAATGTGTGGGGGAGTGTTGGAGGGGAAGGTGAGTGGAAACTCCATCAAGATTTCCCTTCTTAAATGTCATCTCTGCCCTTGACCTTTTCATCTTCTCTGAGGTCATAAACTGTCATCCATCTTAAGCATCAATACTTTTTTTCTTTCCATTGACCTCTCTTTTCTGTTTTTAAATTTAAACCAGTTTCCCGAATCCTGACCAAACGTGCACTTAAACCAGTGGTTCTCATAATTAGCTTGCATCAGTATCCCTTGGATTAAAAACACAGTTTGCGAGCCCCACCCCGGGTTTCCGATTCAGTAGGTCTGAGTGGGGTCTGAGGATTTGCATCCCTAACAAGTTCAGAGGTGATACTGAGGTTGCCGGTCCTGGGACCACATTTGGAGAACCATTGACTTAAATTAAACATTATGGTTCCCTCTAATTACCACTCGATTTCTCTCCTTCCTTTTGCCAACCAATTTCTTCTTTTAAGACATTTTAAAAATGTTCAACAATGTTTTTAAAGTTCCTCTTTTAAAATATTTTTCTAATGACATAGTATCACTAACACATAATCATTATATTAAAATTAATGAAAGTAGGGACGCCTAGGGGGCTCAGTTGGTTAAGGGTCTGTCTTCTGTTCAGGTCATGATCCCAGGATCCTGGGATGAAGTCCCGCATTGGGCTCCCTACTCAGTGAGGAGTCTGCTTCTCCCTCTGTCTGCTGCTCCCCCTGCTTATGTTCTCTCCCTTCCTGACAAATAAATAAATAAATCTTTAAAAATAAAATTAAATTAATGAAAGGAAACTGAAATCTTGTTATGTTTCTTGTGGAAACGTGAAACGGTACAGCCACTTTGAAATACAGGCTATTCCTCAGAAAGTTAATAGAATTACCATATGGCTCCCAAATTCCAACTTTTAAGTATAATCCCAAGAGAGCTGAAAACACGTCTGCACAGAAAATTATACACAAATGGTCATAACAGCATTATTCACAATAGCTAAAAAGTGAAAACAACCCAAATGTCAATAGATGGATGGATAAATAAAAAGTGGTAAATCCATATTGTAGAATATTATTTGGCAAAGAAAAGGCATGAAGTACTGATGCATGCTACAATACAACGAACCACTAAAGCATGTGAAGTGAAAGAAGCCAGACACAGAAGCCCTCATATTGTCTTATTCCACTTGTAGGAATTGTACCCAATAGGCAAATCGACAGGAACCAAAACATAGTTTAGTTGCTTGAGGTTATGGGTGGGAATGGGGAGTGACTGCAAATAGGCACAAGGGATCTTTTTTAGGGAGATGGACAGGTTTTAAAATTGGATTATGGTGATGATTGCACAGCACTGTAAATTTACCAAAACTCATTGAATTCCACACTTAAAATAGGTGAATTTATAATGTGTAAATCTCTGTATATTTCTTTTCTAGGAATCCCCCTTACGGACCATCATGTTATCTACTTTCCAGGCCTACCACTTTACTATACTTGCATTCCTGAAGGTCACTTGTGATTTTAAATTGTCAAAGCCAGTAGCGGTCCTCCCCTTATCCTCTGCCATGGCATACTGGCCACATCAGCTACTTGCCCCTTCAGTTTCCTTTGCTAGTTCTTCCTCATCCTACACCTGACTTGCTGATTGACAAACCTCCTCCAAAGAATCCACTTGTCTTTTTCACTAACTTCAAATTTAGCATGTCCTAACTCAAATTTATCATCTGGACCAAGCTAGCTCCCCTTTCTCACATGCCCCAGCTCTGTCAATAACTTTCTCCGGGTCACCTGGAGCTCAGAATTATTTTTGACTTATTACTTTTCTGTCCCAAATTCCAGTCACCAGTTGTCCCTACTTTTCCCTCAAAAGGTGTCACTTACTTGTAAGCGTATCATTTGAGCAAGTCACGTGAGAAGCAATGCAAATATTAAATAAACACATGAAAATATTTTAAATTAGAATAATCAAAGGAAGCCAATGAAAATTATCTTAGGTGTCATTTACATCTATTGTATTAGAAATATTTTCCACAGATGGGGGCGCCTGGGTGGCTCAGTTGGTTAAGTGACTGCCTTCAGCTCAGGTCATGATCCCAGAGACCCAGGATCGAGCCTCACATTGGGCTCCCTGTTCGGCGGGAAGCCTGCTTCTCCCTCTCTTACTCCCTCTGCTTTTGTTCCCTCTCTCGCTGTGTTTCTCTCTGTCAAATAAATAAATAAAATCTTTAAAAAAAAAGAAAAGAAATATTTTCCACAGATGGAAAGATTTGGGGGAAACTGGTATTCTTATATACTGTTAATGTCAGTGTAAATGCCTCCTGGGAAAACAGATTGGTGAAATCTACCAAGAACAATAAGAATGTTCATATTGTTTTGACTAGTAATCCCAACTCCAGATAATTGTTTTTAATGAGATAATTTAAAATGAGAAAAATGTTATAACTTTTGTTATAAAAAAATGTCGAATTTTTTCTGCAGCATTACTTTAGAATAGCAAGAAATTGGAAACAACCTAATTATCCAATAATTTGGGAATGATTAAGCAAATTACAGCATATTAAGCTGGTGAAATATGCAGCCATTAAAATTTATAACTATTGAGGAAGATTGTATATCAACATGAAAAACTATTTACCAAGTAAAGCTTAGTGAGGGAAAAAAAAAGAAGCAGGACACACAATCGCATCTACATAGTTATTATAACTCTGCCAAAAAACATCTCTATACCTATAGATAAAAGATGATAGGGAAATGAGAACAATCAGGATGGTAGGGTGGTAGGACTGAGGCTACTTTTTCTTCTGTTTTAATTTTCCTGTAATATTGTTTTCTTTTTTTTAATATTTTATTTTTTTATTTGACAGAGAGAGGCACAGCCAGAGAGGGGGGAACACAAGCAGGGGGAGTGAGAGAGGGAGAAGCAGGCTTCCTGCCGAGCAGGGAGCCTGATGTGGGGCTCGATCCCGGGTCTCCGGGATCATGACCTGAGCTGAAGGCAGTCGCTTAACCAACTGAGCCACCCAGGCGCCCCAATATTGTTTTCATAATAAACATTTTCTCCCCAACATATCACACATATTTATTTATCTCTACTGCTTTGTTCCTGTTGCACCTCCACCTTCCCAATCCAGGGCCATGCTCGTTCATGCCTGGATCACTGACCCTAGCTGTTCTTATCTTCAACTTCTCTAGGTGGCAAAGGCAGCCAGCCCAGATGCCTCAAGTGCCACATTTATCACATCACTGATCTGATTGATAACCTTCAATAGCTTCCGTATTTGTGATACTATATAGTTTTCGAGGCCTATCTATCCCGGTCCAGTACCTCACTATTCACCCCCTTTCTCTGCTGTTACTGCTGCTGCTGCTGCTCTCCTTTCTTCATCTCTATTGTCACAAATACCATTTACTGAGGCTTTACTGTGCCAGGTTTTGTTCCAAATGCTTTACGCATATTTGCTCATTTAATCCTAGCAACAATCAGAGGAGGTGGATACTCTAACCCCATTTTACAAATAAGGTAACTGGGACAGCTGGGTGGCTCAGTCGGTTAAGCATCAGCCTTTAGCTCAGGTCATGATCCCAGAGTCCCAGGATCAAGCCCCACATTGGGCTCCTTGCTCGGCGGGGAGCCTGTTTCACCTCTCCCTCTGCCTGCCACCACTCCTCTTGTGCTCTCTCTCTCTCTCATTATCTAGGTTAAATAAATAAATTTAAATAAAAAAAATTAACGAAACTGATGGGGCAGAGAGAGAGCACAAGTTTGAAAGAGAGGGAGAGGGAAAGAGGACTTGCCAAGATCACACAGCTAGGGAAAATAAGAATCTGGATTTGAACCCAGGCAGACTAATTCCAAGGCCAGACTCTTAAGTTTATTTCTCTAACGTACTCTGCTTAGCCCCCCTGGGCCTTTCATCCTGTAGGTCCCAGTCTTCAGTTTCCTTACCCTCTAACAAACTTAAACAGAGAACGGTTTATCACATATTGGCCCCACAGCATGGGCCAGATGCTTCTTGTTTGAACCATGTATTTGACACTTCTTGTCTTATGGCGACTCATCTGAGTAAGCAAGAGCTGGGTTTCAATCCTGGTTTGTCCCTTCAGTAGCTGTGAGACCTTCACTAACTTACTATAACTTCTCTGAACCTCATGTCCTTTATCTGAGTCACTGGTTCTCATAGTATGACCCCAGGACCAGCTGCATCAGCATCACCTGGTGGAGCTTGTTAGAAATTCAAATGTTTTGCCTCTTTCAGTTTGGCTATTGTGAACTTTGCTGTTATGAATATTGGGGTGCATATGCCCCTTTTTCTTCACTACATCTCTATCTTTGGGGTGGGGATCTGAGATGCCCTTCAACAGACAAATGGATAAAGAAGATGTGTTGGGCGCCTGGGTGGCTCAGTTGGTTAAGCGACTGCCTTCGGCTCAGGTCATTATCCTGGAGACCCGGGATCAAGTCCCACATCGGGCTCCCTGCTCAGCAGGAAGCCTGCTTCTCCCTCTCTCACTCCCCCTGCTTGTGTTTCCTCTCTGGCTGTGTTTCTCTCTGTCAAATAAATAAATAAAATCTTAAAAAAAAGAAGATGTGGTCCCTATATAAAATGGAATATTACTCAGCCATCAGAAAGGATGAATACCCAACTTTTGCATCGACATGGGTGGAACTGGAGGAGATTATTCTATGTGAGGTAAGTCAAGCAGAGAAAGACAATTATCACATGGCTCCACTTATATGTGGAACATAAGAAATAGCATAGAAGATATTAGGAGAGGGAAGAGAAAAATGAAAGGGGGGATAGAAGAGAGGGAGATGAGCCACGAGAGACTATGGACTCCAGGAATCAAATGAGGGTTTTAGAGGGGAGGGGGGTAGGAGGATGAGTGACCCCAGTGATGGGTATTAAGGAGAGCACATACTGCATGGAGCACTGGGTGTTATATGCAAACAATGAATCATGGAACCCTACATCAAAAACCAATGATGTACTGTATGGTGACTAACGTGACATAATAAAATAAAAATGAAAAAGAAGGAATGCAAATTTTGAGCTTCACTCCATACCTGCCAGCAGGGGTTGTGGGGGGCGGTCAGGGTAGGATCTACCTGTCTGTGTTTTAACAAGCTCTCCAGGTATTTCCAAAGCACATTCAAGTTTGACAACCACTGCCCTAGTTAGAATAATACCTACCTGACAGAGTTTGGGGGCATATAAAATATAACATAATATATGTAACTTAGCTGACAGCACATAGGCTGTTTTGTAAGTGGTAATTTATTATTACTGCTACTTAACTTTGTGTGGGTTAATCCTTTGCTCAAGCTGTGGGTGGACAGACATTATGTTTCCTGATGCTCTTTCTCTAATATTCCCCCTGCTTGCCTAGAAAAAGGCAGTACATACACTAGATTTTGAATAAATTCCTCTTACTTCACTGGCTGATTGGTAAAAGAACCAGTTTGGAGAGGCACTGTAGGTTAGTCTAGTGTCTCTACAGGTAGACTACCTGGGTCTAGTCAACTTACCAGACCTGTGAGACTGCAGGCAAATGAATTTATCTGTGTATGCTCAAATCTCTTCTCTCTGTCAAACAGAGTCTAATAATAACTACCCCTTAGGGTTATGGTAATAAATACCATATTTATCTTTTGACTTTTGAACAATGGGGGTGAGGGTCACCACCCCTCACTCCCCTCCCCTATTCAGTTGAAAATCCATGTGTAACTTTTGACTCTGTGAAAACTTAACTGTTAATAGCCTACTGTGGATTGGAAGTGTTACTGATAACACAGTTAATTAGCCCATATTTTGTATGTTCTGGATATTATATGCTATATTCTTATGATAAAGTAAGCCAGGGAAAAGAAAAGGTTATTACGAAGATCATAACAAAAATGCATTCATAGTACTGTATTGTATTTATTGAAAAAAAATCCATGGATAAATGGCCCCAAGGGATTCAAACCTGTGTCATTCAAGGGTCAGCTGTAAATATTGGTAAAGTGCTTTGAATGTGCCTAGAAGAGAGCAGTGTGCTCAAGAAATGCTGGTTAGCATTATTATTTTTATGACATTTCACCCATTTGATGGTTGAGGAGGCTGTGTTTCTTCAGTTGGTAAGCCAATGACAAATACGTCTTGAGCAACTTCTCTGGGTCAGGTGCTATGTTAGGCACAGAGGAGAAGTCTGAGGAGAAGTCTACAGCCAAGACCTAGTCTCCTCTCTAGAAGGTCTAATATGGGAAATTCAGCAGACCCACCAGACTGAAACGATCTCTCCAAGGACATGGTACAAGTCAGGTCAGATCAGAGGATCTGATCATCCATAGAGTCCCATAGTATCCCAATGCTGGCCTCAAACTTCTGAGACATGATGCTGAGGGATCCCTTTGAAAGGTTTCCTTACGGATCCTACTTGATGCAATTATAAGGGAAAAATCATAAACTTTGGGGTCAGACTAATCTGGGTACCAATCTTGGCTCCATCGCTAACTAGATGTGGGACCTCAGCTAAGTTACATAATCTCTCTGGACCTCATCTATGAAATAGATAATAAAATGAACTATTGTGGAGAATAAATAAGACTGAGTTAAAAAGGGTCCAGCCCACTGACTCATACTTGCATTATTCATAAATGTTGGGTTCTTCCCCTTTTTCATGGCCAACCAGAAAACTGATGGGTTTCTGAGACTTTGGAGTCAACAGAAATCCCAAATTATTCCTGACTATCCCACCAAATCACAGGGGATAATGTAGACCCCCAAAAGAACCCTGGGCTCCTCGGGGGTCAAGAGACCCAGATTCTAGTCCTCTCCCTTGGTGACCCTACAGAAGCATGGCTAAGGGCCTTCTTCCCTGTTCCCCCTTCATTTCTAGAGTTTGAGTTAAAGAATCAATATGATTTAGGGGTATCTTGCATAATTTGACCTGGAGAAGAACTGGCTAAAAGAATATATTAAGGAGTTTCACAAAAAAAGTGTCCTGCCAGGCTGATGGAGAGCAACCCAAAGAAGGTAACTGTCCACTCCTTATAGCCACCTATGGCAGGCGGGCTTATCTCTGGGGAACATGAGTTTCAGGTACCAGGTTCGCCACATTACAGAAACAGACTCTCTAATCTGGACGTTTTTTTTCCCTTAAAGGCTTCATCCAAGAAACTCTTTTCCTTCCAGTCCAAGCCATATGTGCTATTTGCAAAAATATCTCTACCTTCTTCCAGGAATTTTAACCTGTCTTTAGCATGACCTGCCCCTGGACTTTTAGGAGCAGACCCTAAGTTCCCAACAAGCCCTAGAAAAAGACGGTAGCTGAGTGCAAGAAACAAGTGCCTCCAACAACTGAGGCAAAGGCACAGACATAGCCAGACAGTCTCACCTCCTCTCTCTCCTCTCCAATTGCCCAATGGCTGCTGGGAAGGTGGGCATTGTTTATGCCTTCTCATTTGTATTTCGGCATGATCTGTTCCCACACATCCTTGCGCCTGGGCAGGCCTGCCCCAAGCCTCTGAGCTGATAGGCCCAATGTCCCACCATACTGCCTGACTACTCCATGTTCCAAAATGTCCTAGTGATCAGTTGCGTCTGTAGACCAGCTGCTGGTGGGCAGGCTGGATTACATCTATGGTATTAAGTTCTTGGTATGGACACCAGGCTGGGTTCCTCAAAGGAAACTGAGTAAACACAAGATCTTAGCAGTTTCTATAGAAGCCTCAGGGACACCACCTCGCCCCAATTCCCTGAGCGGTCACTTACCTCCCTGACTGGCTGGTCTTCCTGTTTCCTGTTATTGGTTTCCATTTGTCCCCAGGAAATTCCTGCAAGGCAAAATTCTGATAAGTTAGGGAGCTCTGAGCATACAGGTATCCAGATGGCCTCAAAATGTGAATAGGACAGAAGCCCGTCCCCGGGCCAGACCCCACCCCCCACTGGTTTCTTCTACTCCCCCGCAGGGGCTCAAAAAACATGTACCTGGAGGGCTGCCTTTCTTGTCAGGAGGCCTGGTGAACTGCTGGGGGCACGCAGAGACTAAAGACAGCACTCAGGGTCTTGGACCGTGTGCTCTAGAAACTCTACGTTTCCCTCTCTTTCCCCACTTCCCTCCCAAACCACCTTATAAACAAGTTTAGCACGTTTGCTGTTTGTTCTGGCTCTTGTGAAGGAGGTCTTTTTGTTTGTTCTGCCAGATGAACCTGCTCATTCCTCTTGCCTCTTCTAACATAGAAAGCATCTTCTTGGAAGCCCTGGCCCTTGAGGGGGCTTTGAGACCCAACGCTCCTGCTGCAACCTTCTTCCAGGGTGAGGCAGATGGAGAGAGTATGCACACCCCTGTACTACAGGGGCCCTTCTTCCTGCTCCTTCTCCTGGCACTGCTGGCAGGGGCCATGGTGGGCTCATCTCTGGGGAGCGTGAGTGCCAGGTGCCACATTCCCCACATTATGGGAGTACACTCTTCACCCTGGGCATTCTCTCCTTAAGTGCTTTTCCTAAGCAACTCCTTACCCTATAGTGTAAGCCATAGGTGCCATTTGTAAAAAAAAAAAAAGTCCTTTTCTTCTTATTCTAGCTCTGAACCTGCTGCAAATTTGCCTTTGACATTCTCCCTGATTTTGCATCCAGCATCCCTCTATCTAGCAACTCAGAGCTTAGCTCACCAGGAATGCACAATTCTTCCTAATCCTCACTGATTTTCCAATTACCTCTTTTTCCAATGCTATTACTGGTCCTGTTCAAAGTTGTATTACCTTTGCCACAGAAAAACAAAAACAAACTGAAAATCTACTCCCTTTTGGGGGTAAGATACTTGGTGTCAGTCATACTGGCTGGGACACTTATTAGCTGTGTTATTTGAGGGAAGTTATGTCACCTCTCTGAACCTCAGCTTCCTGTCTGGCAAAGAAAGACTATGCTATCAAGCTCTGCTGGCTTACGAGGAGTGAGAACAAAGTGGGGATGTGCACAAAGGATGCCTAGCCCAATGCTCAGCATACAGAAGGCTGTAGATGTCAGAAGTCATAGAAAAGATGAGGTTTACAGCTTTCCCAAGACCAGAGCAGTCCCTGCCTCAACCTGTCATGTTAGAGCATCTCTGACCACTTTTTAGACTTCAGACTCTGCCTCGACGCCCTTCTGAGTTGTCCCTGCCCTCAAAGGCACTGTTACTCATTCTGCCACAGTGGGAGCCAGGATTTCCTGTTCATGCCCTGTGGAAAGTGTTCAGTAAATGGCAGTGGCCAAACCAGACAAAGTCTTGTCCCAGTTCACAGCCTTCTTCTCAGCTCCCCAGCATATCTCCTTCCTTTTTTCTCTTGAGCCACTTAGGTTGCCGTAAATCACCTGCCCTCTTTGAACCAACGAGGCAGTTATCCCTATGGCTTGTTGCGGTTGGGGATGGCCTGCCGCCCCCCGTGGAAGCCATATGGCCAGAAGGCATCCCGCCATGCTGGAGAGCGCCTGGGCTTTTTCCATCAGCTTATGGAGAGGCATCATGGCCCAACAAGGAGCTTGGCCGCTGAAGCTAGAGGACATGGATTCAAATCCCACACTTGCCCGTCACTAGCTGGGTGACATCAGGCCAAGCACCCACCTTCTCTTTAGCCGGTTTTCCCCAGCTATTTCACAGACAGATCATCATAATAACAGAACACATTTCCTGACTGCTTCAAGAATTAACTTAGTACCTGGTGCTCTGTGGCTACTCAAATGTTAATTACTATGATGCTGTCCAAGTTTGGGCTTTGCCACCTGCTAGATGGGTGACCTCTCTGAGCCTCAGCTCCCCTGGCTATAAAATGGGGGTCTTATTATAGCTTATTTCATAAATTGGTCATTTAAGCTGGGGTGTCCTATCCCATACTGCAGTTTTTCCCTCTGTCTGGGGCATGTAGGTGTGTATGGTAAGGTGGAAGGGGTAGAAATAGGCAGTAAGTGGCTCCACATATCTGAAAGCCTAGTGTCTAAGCAGACCTGCTGAGCTGGTCTAACAGGCACTGGTAGCCCAGCATGTCCCCCTCCTTCAGGGTACAAAAGGAGAAGCATGGTGTGGGCACATCTCCCTTGTTGCTGCCAACTGCTGTAACCTGTAGCTTTCACCTCCTTCCCTTATGGAGTTTTAGGTGTGGGCTGCCACTTCGGCAAGCCATCATCTCTTCTTTCCCAGCTTCAGCCCCCTTTCTCCACTGTCCACCTGCAGGATCTTCTTTCAGCAAGTGTTTCAAGCTAAGCCAAAATCTCCCTTGATTTTAGGAGAAAATAACTCACACTTCAAAGATGATTATTATCCAATAGTCACTGTTCTAAGGGCTTTATACATGTTTCATCATTTAATCCTCATGACCAGCTTACCTGTGTGTGTGTGTGTGTGTGTGTGTGTGTGTGTGTGTGTGTGTGTTTTCAGATGGGAAAGGTTGGGGATTTGAACACAGGCAGTCTGTTTCCCACATCAGTGCCACTGAAACATTATATCATATTTCCTATCTTCTTTGTTTCAACATTTCATTATAAATATTTTCAAGCATATAGAAAAGTTAAGCAAGTTTATACAATTATTCATAAATCCACCATTTAGATTTCACAATAAATATTTTACTAAAACTGCCTTATCCCATACTTATTCACTCCTCTATCCATCCACAAATCCATCTTACCTTCTTAATGTATTTTAAAGTAAGTGACAACTTTATCCCTGAAAATTTGAAAATGTAAAGGAAATAGAAAGACTTGTTGATGAATTAGCAATGCTCATTCAAGAAGAAGTAGGTGACTGAAATGACCTATATCTAGTAAAGAAATGGAATTTGTAGTCTAAAATCTTTCCACAAAGAAAACTTCAGGTCAGTGGCTTTGATGATACTTTCTACTAAACACTTAAGGGAGAAATATTACTAATTGTATGCAAACTCTTCTTGAAGATGGAAGACGAGGCACCACTCCCAATGTATTTGGTAAGGCCAGCATCTTGACATGAAAACCAAACAAAGACAATATAAGAAAACACAGACTAAAATCCCTGATTAACATAAACATAAAAATCCTTGACAAAATATTTGCAAATCAAATCTAGTAACATATAGAAAGGGCAGTATGTCATGACCAAGTAGGGTATAATCTGGCAATGCTAGTCTTACTTCAAAAATCAATCCATTATAATTCACCATATCAGTAAAGAGAAAACTATAGGATCATTTCGGTAGATATAGACAAAGCATTGTAATAAATCCAGTATCTACTCCTGATAAAGGTTCTCAGCAAATTAGAAATGAAAAGGAACTTCCTCAACCAGCCAAAGGGCACTGATGAAAAACGTATAGCTCACATCAAACTTAATATAGAGCAAGATTAGGAAAAAAGCAACACTAGCCACACTTACCACTTCTATGAAACATTGTATTGGAGGTCCTAGATGGTGCAGTAAGGCCCCCCCTCCCCTAGAAAAGGCATACACAATGGAAAGGAAGATAAAAGCCAATTTCATTTGCAAAGGACATGATTGTCTATGTAGAAAATCTTTTAAAACCTACCACAAAGCTACCAGAACTAATAAGCTAGTTTCGTAAGGTTGCAGGATACAAGGCTAACATACAGAATTAAATTGTATTTCCATATAGTATTAACAATGAATTTGAACTTGATAGTAAGAAAACAATACTATTTACAATAGCATCAAAAACATGAAATCCTAAAGATAAAAAACAAAATATGTGCAACATTTGTATGCTGAACACCATAAGTTGTGTATATCATCTGGCTCAAAAATGTCAGCATATGTGTCATTAAATAAAGTTTGTGATTTGTTTATAATGTTTTTAGGCAAAATTTACCTCTAGTGAAATGCACAAATATTAAGTGTACATTTTTTGAGGTTTCATGAATGCATATACCTGTATAACTCAAACGCTTACCGAAATATAGAACATAATCACCATGTGACAAAGTTCCCTGAGGCCTTTCCCCACTGAGTCTCTGTGGCACCTTCCCTAGGTAGCCACTGTTTTGAACTTCTTTCCCACCGAAGAGCTGTTCTAGAATGTTATATAAAAGGAATGGTATATATTCTTTTGGATAAGGCTTCTTTCACCATTGAGGTTCCTTGTTTCAAAGAATGTGTCGAGAAATTTCACACACTGAGTCATTCGTAAGTGTCTGCCTATGCAATAGCAGTTCGACACAGGAAGCCATGGGGCAGGAATGTGGCAGGGAGTCAGGAAGGACATAGGGGATCCTCTCAGAAGTACCGTGGGGGCTGGTGGTGGCCTGTGTTGGGATAGTAGGCCATAACCAGGGTATAGCAACAGCTAGTCTAGCCCTGGGTCTCTGACAAAGATAGGCTGGAGAATTCTTTAGAAAACCAGACTGATTAAATCTTTAAAAGCAGAACCCAGGGGACATGTGCAAAGTTTATAGCTCCAAGGAGTTTGTAAGCAGGAAATGGAAGGGAATGAGTGCTATTTTCTGTCAGGCACTGGACCTGTTTTGATCCTTACAACTGATCTATGAGGCAGCCATTACTTCCCCCCTCTTTAGAGATGAGGTAATAAAGACTTTTCTCAAAACTGGCCATTTTGTGGGGCGCCTGGGTGGCTCAGTTGGTTGAGCGACTGCCTTCGGCTCAGGTCATGATCCTGGAGACCCGGGATCGAGTCCCACATCGGGCTCCCTGCTCGGCGGGAAGCTTGCTTCTCCCTCTCTCACTCCCCCTGCTTGTGTTTCCTCTCTGGCTGTGTTTCTCTCTATCAAATAAATAAAAATCTTTAAAAAAAAAAACTGGCCATTTTGTGAGGCAAAAATTCTCCTTTGTGCCCGTTCAAAATCATGTGATTGCGAGTTTGGGTGGTCGCACAACTTGCTCAAGGTCATTCAGATACCTGCTTTACAGTCCAGATATAAATCCTGGTTCTGTCCATTTTATGAAGGAAAAAATATTATTTTCACTTAACTCTCAAGGTGGGTTGACTCCAGTCATGGTGGCTGAGTGTCTTGCCCAGGGTTACAAAGCTACTATTTGGCGAAGCCAGGGTCTGTACGGTTTCGAGGGATTGTTAAGTGTGATCCTTTGAAAGCTCTCCCTCACTTTCTCCTCACCAAGAGAATAATGAAGCAAACCCATCCAAGAACCAAGGCCTCACCTGCACTGTCAGCTTCCTGAGTTTCCAGGTGGTGCCAGGCGCCAGGCTGCCATCCTCAGGGCCACCATGCTGAGGGTTATGATAGCATGCTGAGCACCGGATGCACTGGTGGTAGTGGCATCGACAGTTGTAGCAGTTGGGCATCATGTTTCTCTTCCGCAGAGCCGGGCAGAGTTCCCCAGAACAATAAATGCAAGGGTCATGGACTATGGCTCCCTTGACGCCACAGGAGTAAGAGCAGGTCCTGCGGCAATCAAAATCACCGCAGTGCAGTGGCTTGCAGCACACAGATTGTTCTAGACCTTTGCTTGCAAAACATTCGGAGTAGGTGGGAGTTTCTGACTGAAGGGGTGACAGGGAAAGATATGATTGGTCTGGGGCACGATATGGCTGGTCTGTGGAATGGTAGGACTGGTCCATCGGATGGCGCCTCAGTTCCCTGTAACTGGAGCTCACCGGCTGGAAGTTTTGGTCTATAGGTTTTGGTCTCTGGATAAAAGTCTTACTGCTATGAGTGGTTAAACCTGGCAAATGAGATGCAGAGAAGGATTTGCTACTCTCTTCAAAGAACTTTCTTCTGTCTGCAAAGGGCAAGAGGAAGGCTTCCTCTCCAGCTTGGGCAGCAGAAGCCTTCAATTCCTTGCTGTCACTTGGGTTAGGGGCGCCTTGCATGGCTAGTGCCACATGTGGCTGCAGGTTGTTCTCTGGAGACCATCGCCAGTGACCTCCACGGACTCTGCGGTGAACACCTGTTTTCTCAGAGTCTGAGAGGGAGGGGTCAGATGCTTTC
The DNA here is from genome assembly GCA_004023965.1 of Spilogale gracilis. Classification (NCBI taxonomy): domain Eukaryota; kingdom Metazoa; phylum Chordata; class Mammalia; order Carnivora; family Mephitidae; genus Spilogale; species Spilogale gracilis. The sequence continues at coordinate 58,768 of PITA01010529.1, forward strand.
CACCAGGTGTTCAGGCCCACAGAGGGCTGGCCAGGCCTCTGGCTGGGGCTTATTTGTCCCTCCAAGCCTGTCCTAGATTCATGGTTCTCCGGGGCTTGGCTGAGGCACTCTGAAGACTGAGCCCTGAGGATCATGCTCTTGTTGAAGAGCTTGTCTCTGGGGCTAGGTGGTTTTTTACATGAGGCTAGAAGAGATGAGTTAGAGACAGGAAGTGGAGTACTTTCTAGGGGTTCCTCAGTCTCCTCCACTGACTCCTTAGTGTCACATAGCTGTGACAAGGGATTCTTGCTTTTCTGGAGTTGGGCCTTCCTCCTCTGGATTTCATTACGCAGATTGGTGGCAAAACGCTCACTCCTCCGCCGGTTTTGGATCGAGCGGCCCCGGGGCCCTCCATTCCACCTACCACCCACCCGGCCACACTCCTTGGGTTCACTATCCCCTTCTTCAGAGGTCTCTGTGCTGCCAGCTCCTTTAGTGGTTGAAGAACAATCCCTGGCTTGTTGAACAAGGGAGCCAGAGGCAGAGGGCTGCTGGCTGGCTAGTTCACTGAGTGTTTGGCACGCTCTGTTTCGGTCCTGGAAACCTTTTCCAGGAGAGTGTCCATCAACCTCTCCATGTGGGGAACTGCTTGGGCTCTGGTGCCCTGAACCCAAGGGCCTATCATCCACTTGCCTGGTCTTTCTTTCTTTGCTGGCCTGGTCCTGGACTCCTCCTGGAGGAGGACCTGGACTTTTCTTCCCTGTGTGGCTGCTATGCAGAGGTGACAGTGTCCACTCATGGCCATCTTGCCCAGCTGGGATCTCCATGCCTTTACTGCCCCTGGTATCAAGGTGCCCGTGCTGTATGTGGGATGCCAGCAGCTGTTCCGGGGCACTGTGGCGATGGCTGGCAGGTCCTCTGAGGTGTGGAGGGCTGCCAAAAGAAGAAGCCTTAGCTAGCTCTGCTGAAGCCTTGTTGAGCGGGCTGGAATCTATGCTGGAAGCTTTGTCACATGTCACTTTTGGGAATCCGACAGCTTTGGCCGAGGCCTCTGTCAGTAGATGCTCAGAGTCCTGCTGGCTAGATTCAGGAGTTTGGCTGAGCTCACAGTTCGGCTGGCCCTCATTTGCCAGTTGGTCTTGCCCGCTGAGGCAGCAGAAGCTGCTTGGGTTCCTTGGGGATAGCCCAGTGTCCAAGCTCACTTTCTCCTTCTGCTGCAAGGAGTCCCCAGGCTCAGATACCTTGCGCTGCTCTCCACTGAGGAGCTGGGCTCTGGAGGCCTGCAGGCTATCTCGTCTCACTGGAGGCTGCGGTGGGCCTCTGGCAGCCTTGGCAGGCCCTGAGTGGTGGGCCTCCTGCAGGCAGGATGACATCTGGGAGCTGGGAGTCAGGTGGCCCCTGGTGGTATGCTGGCTACATCCTAAGGTCTCAGCCATGCTGGGCCGGCCATTAGGGGCTTTTGTTGGCCCAGGGCCTTGCATGAGGCAGTCTGCAGAGCCTGGCTCCTCTGGCCTAAGGGAAAGGGCACAGTCAGAGGCATTTGAGCTGGCTGAAAAGGAGCTATAGGCTGAGTCACGCTGGTTGGGGTACATGTTCTGATCGATGGGCAAGAGGTGGCCCTCATAGGCGGCTTGGCCTGGTTGCTCCAGGCTCTCCATGCTGCCAATGGAGCTGCTTTTCTCAGTGCTGCAGTGGCGGGAGAGTGGGCACCACTGCACACACACGTCACTGCAAGACACAGGGCACATTGGTTAGTTGGCCAAATGACCAAATCCATGGGAGAAGCAGAACAACCCAGAGGCACCCCAGCCACAAATAAGAAGGGGATAAGGCCACAAAAGAAGGAAGAGAAACAATGAAAGATCCGGACATGGGGGCACCACAGAAATGTGGTAAAAATGGGAGGCAAGACAACATAAGGGAGCAGGAGAGGGCAAAATCCCAAAGACTAAAAGTGTAAGAACTCTACTGGGGCTTATGCTTCGTTTCCCTGCCACCAGTGAGTCTAGAATTGCTTCTGGCCTGTCACTGTCCTTAGGGAGTCAGCATGTGGCTCTCTGCCAAAGAAAGACAATCAAAGAATATTAGTATCAGAGAGGGGGCTTTACAGGGTTGATTCAGTTTCAGCTGGCCCATTGTGTAAATCAGTGGCTGCTGAGTTTGAGTGTGCATCCATCCAAACACAGGCTCCTGGGCCCCACCCCCCTGAGTGCTACATCGGGGTGCATCCTGAGAATTTGTCCTCCTAACAAGTTCCCAGGTGAGACTGGTACCCTTTGCTGGTCCAGAGACCACACTTCTGAGAACCGCCGTAGTTAAGCAAGCCCCTGCAAAAGGAAGTGATTCCAAGGAGGTGATTTTTCTCATGATCACCCAGTTGTATCTTGTGACACAGACAGGTCTGGAAATTCAGCAACTCGTCCCTGTTCTCTGCTTAATACTAGTAAGCCTGACCATTTACCAAGGGCCTACATTGTGCCAGGCACTTTACAATGTCTCCTTTCAAACTGAATGGGAAAGATTATTATCTCCACCTTACAGAAAAGAAAACAAGCTTAGCAAGATAAACTGACCAGTTCACGAAGGTGCTAAAGAGGCAGAGCTGCAATTTGAACCCAAGTCTCTGTGAGTCCAATGTCTTAGCTCTTCTGCTGTATTATTCTTTAAATGGGACTAATAAGGGGTGCTTGGGTGGCTCAGTCAGATAAGGGTCTGCCTTTGGCTCAGGTCATGCTCTCAGGGTCCTGGGATTGAGCCCCGTGTCAGGCTCCCTGCTCAATGGGGATTCTGCTTCTCCCTCTGCCCCTCACCCTGATCATGCTCTCTTTCTCTCTGTCTCTCAAATAAATAAATAAAATCTTTAAAAATTGGATGGGAGAGCCTGGTGGTGGGTACTGGGGACACCTAAAGCGTGGAGCACTGGGTGTGGGGAATGGGGAATGATTCTTGGAACACTGGAAAAAAAATTTTAATAACAATAAAAAATAAATAAATAAAATGGCATGACTGCACTGGAAAAAATTGGATTTAGAATAATATCTGTAGCAGAGAGTTGCTTTGTGGGTAAAATCAGTTAATAAATGTAAAGCTCTTGTCACACCCCGGGCACCTAGAAAAGGTTCAGTATGTGGTAGCTGCTGTTCTTTTGCTTTTTGTTTTAACTGCTATTATTATCAGCACCCTCTGCACCACAAGTGTTGACATGAGATTTGCCGCCTACCCATCCCTTCCTTATCCCCACAGCAAAGCCGAACCAGGGAGATCAAGAAAGGGACCGGGATCAGACACAATCTTGAATTTTAAGTACCATTTCCCATAAATAAAGCCAAAGTGAGCCAAGTCATGCCAGTAACTCCCTATGACTAGAACCCCAGAGGTCACACAGACTATTCTCAGAAAGGCCACAGTTCAGAAAGCCAGAACTGAGCGGTGGCAGGGATCGACAAGACCCTCAGATCAGCCTTCTTAATCCTTTCCCCCTGCTCACCCCTTAGCCTCTCTGCTCACTTGACCTCTGGGCTAAGAATCCATTAATTCCTTGTTGGCAAGGGAACTTGCCACCCACCCTACCATGCTTCCTGCTACAAACAACCACATCCCCACTCAAACAGGAGTCAAGCTCAGAATATGGTTCAGTGTATTCTTCCAGAACAAAACTGCCTCTGCCTCTGCTCAGAGCCACTATCTCACAATGCCAAATAAAGTCATTGACTGGGGGCAAACTCAGCGTGTGGCTTCCCTGAGCCTCATCACCAGAAATTCCTCCTGAGAGGGAAGGTCTTGCTGTGGAAGGGAAAGGTCAGCTTTGCTTGCTCTGAGTTTTTGCAGAAAAAGTTCTCTGCCTCTTCTGCGCAGCTGTTTTGACAACAGGCAATACCAGTACCACTGAACTGAGAGATCCTCATGGCAAGTAGACCCTGCATTCAGGGAGGTGCCCAGTCTGAAGGCTTTGGCTGTCTGACAAAGCCGGTGAATTCTGGATGAGCTCACCAGTGAGTCACTGTAGCTAGAGAAGAGAACCAAAACTGAGCTCCAGTTCCCTCCTGCATTAAGAGACTGGAGTGGGAGGTGGGGTGGGGGTATGTGGAAGAACCAAGGGAAAAGACATCAAAGAAGCAGCCACTGAAGTAGAATGAGAAGAAGGAGAGTGTGGTGTCTTGCAAGCCACATGAGGTAAATATTTCAAGGAAACATTTTTTAGAAGGGAAGGGACTGTCCCAAAGTCAAAGAGATTTAGCAGTAAATAGCCGAGGACTAGAACCCACGGACTATGGAATCCCACTCCATTTTCCATTATAGCGCTCTGGGCTCTGCAACATCCAGCAGGCAATAGAGCAGAAGAGGGGGCATGACCAGGTTGTCTCCCCTGAGTCCGTCTTGAGGGGGAGGGTTCTAGACTCACCTCGTGTTGCAGCCGGAATGCCAGGACAAACTGAAGGCTTCAGAAGGGAAATGCATGGTGGTGGCTGCCTCAGGGCATCCCTCCAGCAGCTTGGCCACATGCCATGAGTGCGGCCTACTGACAGGGGCGTTTCTCCTATAGCAAGAAAGGGACAGGAAGTCAGCTTAGGGAACCAGAGCTGAAATCACTTCCCATACAGCTTCCGCCCCCACCCCCTCTTTCCCTTAAATGAAGTAGAACATCTTGCAAGGAGCTGATATAGGAATCTTAGTGACCCTCCTCAGCTCCCACCACTCAGATCTCCTCCATCCTCAGGGCGAGGTGTGGCTACACAGAGCCTTGACTTCGACTTCCCTGGGACCTTGTGCCTGTGGGTGTATCCCAAACACAGACAGCAATGCAGACACCACGGCAGATGCTCAGTAAGTATCTGTGGAAGAAATGAGTATTGCTGCTCAGTAAATATTGAGTTACCCCAAGTTTTCTGTGAAGAAAAAAATAAGTCTGGTCAGTCTTCCCATTTTTCTCTAAGAAAAGAAGAGGCAAGTGATTGAGAAGTTCAAACAAGTCAGCACAAGGCTACAAATCCTCCAATTTTCCCTCGTTCCTCTGATAAGCATTTGTCATATGTACCATCTGTACACAGCTCTGGGGATAAAGAGATGAATCAGATATGCTCTCTGTCCTTGAGAGCTTACAAGTGGGTGAGAGTGAGAGAGCTAATACAAATAAAGCCTGGCGAAGGTCCTGAGAGAGGGAAGCATAAGGTGGACACAGAGGGGAGGTGCCTGCATTTGTAGGCAAAGAGGGGGGTAAGGAACCCCAACTCCTGCCAGGGAACATAGCACAGAGTGGTGAAGGGTGCAGGGCAAGGCTGACAGAGGAGACTGGCTGATCAGCACTTCAAGGGTACCTATAGGGAAAGAGGTTTGAGGCCAAGGCCCTGGATATAACCACAAGGTGTGTCTAGTGCTGGAGGCCACTGCCGTAGTCTTGCACAGACTGGCTTTGACAAGACCCTTTCCTGTCCTCTGGTATACTCCCTGTGAAGCGATGCCACCCTTGCAAGTGGGGAAAAATGACATGGGAAAGAGCAGACCACATGTGGGACTTGGGTCGTACTAGTAGATTAGGAGAAGGCTGTTGAGGTGGAAAGGGAGGGACAGAAAGCAAGCAAGCAAAAAGCAAGCAAGCAAGCAAGAACAAGACAGATGTCAAAATGACCAGGTGGATGATAGAGATGAGAGTGAGAGAGGATCGGGGAGCCTGGGTGTCTCAGTTCGTTGAGCATCTGCCTTTGGCTCAGGTCATGATTCTAGGGTCCTAGGATTGAGACCCATGTTGGGCTCCCTGCTCAGCAGTGAGTCTGTCTCTCCCACTTCATCTGCTGCTCTGCCTGCTTGTGATCTCTCTCTCAAATACATAAATAAAAATCTTTAAAAAAAAAGAGTGAGAGAGGACACCAAGAAAAAAAAAATGACAGAAAGGGAGAAAAATGAGAGAGATTATAGAGAAATTCACAGTAAAGGAAAATAGGTGATAGAGAGAGATGAATGAGAAAGTAAGAGAGAAGGATGACAAATGAGGAGATGAGAGAGGGATAGTTTCTTTACTAATTTATGCAGCCATTTACTGGCAAGCTCCATACTAGACATTGATGGTATAGAGTTGACTAGGATAAGGGGCCCTGTTTTGAACAAGCTAGAATAAGGGGATACTGGCTGGAAGACTGATACAGTATTTTGGATATAAAGTGCTAAGGGCTTGGACTAGAACAGAAGGGGTTGGTGAGAAAGAGAATCCAGAAAGCTATAAAAGAAGACTCAGTAGAACTCAGTGAGGGACTGGATGGCTGGGGAGAAGGTGGAATCAAGGCTGACCACCCAATGTTAAACCCTGGACTCAGAAGAACTTAAGAAATCCTGGAGGTGGAAGAAGGGTCCCAAATAAGAGAGAGACCCTGTTCTCCACTGCATCCTCCCTCAGTGCCTAGAAGCATAGTACATAGTACACACATGGCTCATAGTATATAGTACTATGTACTTCTATGAGCTGCTTTATATGTAATTATTAATAGGTGACTACCAGGTAATAGTAGCTGGAAAGATTTCTAGTACTATGTACTGCTATATCCAGAATTTCTTTTTTAAAAGATTTTATTTATTTATTTGACAGAGAGAGATATCACAAGTAGACAGAGAGGCAGGCAGAGAGAGAGGAGGAAGCAGGCTCCCCGATGAGCAGAGAGCCCAACGTGGGCCTCGATCCCAGGACCCCAAGATCATGACCTGAGCTGAAGACAGAGGCTTTAACCCACTGAGCCACCCAGGTGCCCTATATCCAGGATTTCTAAAGTTCTTCCTCTCTCTCCTCATTTTCACTGAGACTATTTCACATAATAATACTTCTCTTCCATAGAGCCTGCCATCAACCCCTTCTGTTCCAGTCCAGAACCTTAGCACTTTCTATCCAAAATACTGTGTCAGTCTGCCAGCCAGTCTCCCCTTATTCCACCTCCAGTCATTGCTTTTATTTTTTTTAAGATTTTATTTATTTATTTGAGAGGGAGAGAGAAAGAGAGAGAGCATGAGTGAGGGAAGCAGAGGGAAAGGGGGCAGACTCCCAGCTGAGCAGGGAGCCTGAAATGGGGCTCGATCCAAGGACCCTAGGATCATGACGTGAGTCAAAGGCAGATGCTTAACCGGCTGAGCCGCACGGGCACCCCTCCAGTCATTGCTTTTAGGTCATATTGTGTCAAACACCAATTGAATTGTGGCACTCAAGTATTCAAGAATCTTTACCGGCTCCTTATTTCTTACCCTGTTCTGCAGCAAATATAAACTGGATCCGACTTTCAAGGCCATCTATAAGGTAGCTTTACCCACCCAGCCCAATTTCCCATGGCTGTGCTTCAATCATGGTCTACAACCAATTTTGTGTCTTTGCTGTTGGTTTCCCAATAGAATCTAACACAGGCTGTGGAGATAAAGCACCTTGGTTTGAATTCCAGCCCCACAACTTAGGAGCTCTGTTGGTTACATAGGTGACTTCACTTCTCAAGAACTCTAGTCTCCATTGCAGTAAAATGAGGATAAAATACCTAATTCATGAGGCTATAAGGAACAAATGAGACAATGCACATCAACTGCTTAGAACACAGTCTGGTAAGCCCCCAATCAATTGTAGTCATTACTCTAACTGTCCCCTTTGCCTGGAATCCCTCTCTCATTTTGTCAATCTGAATCCACCTGTTTTTCAAGGTGCTGCTCAAGTACCATGTCTTCCTGAGTGCTTGTCCTCACAATTTAGTCCATAAAAATATGATGCTTTTATATTGCTTATCATCATTTCTTCCCACCAGCTGTATTAGGTCAGTAAGCAAGGAGACATACACGAATAGACAGATCTTAGTTCATATCCTAACTCTACCACTTTGGTTGTGTGATTCTATACAAGTCACTTAACCCATCTGAACTTCAATTTTCTTATCTGAAAAAGGGAACAATAATCCTTACCTGGCTGGGTTACTGTGAAGATTAAGGATAATGTTCTCCAAGCATCTGAGACATAGCCTGATGCATAACAAGTGGTCAATAAATAGTACATAGTCTCTAACAAGGGTTATGAGCTCAGATTTGTCCTTCTCAATGGTTCAAGAGTACTCCCACTGGGTTTCTCTACGCACTGTCAAGGTTCTGCTATACCACTCCCTTGCCATACTTTGAAACATGGCTTACAAAGGCCCCTACTCTCTAGGGTTTCTCAAGGAGTAGGAAATAATCCCAAAGGAGACAGAAGCAAGATAGCAGGGGCTTTGGGACCATGGACAGAAAACCACAAACTGAGGAAAGAAAAATCCTAGCAGAGGAACTGCAGCTAGAGCTGGGGCCTTTTAACCCTAGTTTGGGAAAGGGGAGAAAATTATAGGTTCCTATACTTGGTCTAGCATTATTCCTAAACATCTTTAGACTTGGAGACAGTCCATACTTACATTCCACTCCTACCTGTGTGACCTTGGGCAAGTCACTTTCCTGAGTTGTAGATCCTTTATCTGTGAAATGAGGAAGATAACTGTCCCTTACTCACAAGTTGTAGCCTGGATTAAATGTGACTGCATGTGTGAAATCACTTGGCAGAGTGCCTGACATACCATGAACTTTAAAAAAAAATAAGAGCAGGGACCATTTATTGAATACTTAAGGTGTGCCAGGCACTAAGCACTTTGTAGCCATTAGTTGATTCTGTCCTCACTCCAACCTTATCAGTAAGAGCTATTATTATCCCCACTTTGCAGATGAGGAAACAGAGACACAGAAAGCTGAAACTGCTTTGCCATGAAGATGAGGCTCAGAACCTCCAGTCCTTTCTAGGATACTGCATGACTCCTTCTCCCCAAAGAAGGACCTGTCTCAACAAGCTGGTATATCTGAGGCTTCTCCTAGCTATTTCCACAAAGAGCAGTCAGAAAAGGAAAGTCTCGGTGGTCCTAGAGTTTAAACCATACCACCTTTAGGCAATGGGAAGAGGGATCAAGAGAAATAAGCAGAAATACAAGAAAGTGCCAACCAGCAACCTTACACGTCCAGGCCTAGCCGTGGAAGGAATGGAGCCAGTGGCCTGCCCTTTTTCCCAAGCCTGGCTTAGGCACTGTCATTAGCACATACCCGACCGTTCATTTTCCCAATGTTCCTTTCTTAGGAAGCAAAGAAAGGGATATTGAAGAAAGAAAGCTGAAGCGGGGAGAAGGGGTGGCAGCCATGGCTACCGCAGTACCTACCATGGAAGTTGCTTCTTGTGGGGAGATGACTTAGGAGAGAGCTGGGAATCCAGCCAGCTCAGCCGCCCAAGAACCCCTCTAGATGGCCCCCAGGGCTCCTTTCTGCAGGCTGGATCTTCCCTTAGCTGGAACTCATCTGCCTTCCGGTTAAGACCGCCTGAGATGAGGGGCCATCAGCCCCAGCTCCTGAGTGTGATCCAAGGGGCTCAGGCACAGTTAGGTCCCAGTTCCAAGAATAGAGGGGAATAGCACTGAAGACAAGGTATTGCCATCAGCTGCTGGACCTAGATGTGGCCACAGCCGTGGGGACCGAAAGCCAGTGTCAGAGAGCGGGACGGGAGTGAAGACGCAGCTCCAGAAACTAGGCAGCACCCTGGAGGCAAAGGGAAGGATAAAAGGCAGTCCCAGCAGCATAAACAGCCCCCCTGTTCCCTATTCCAGCCTCCTCTGGGCCCTGGCCCACCCCCTTCCACAGCTCAGGGGCCAGTAAGGAAGCTGGGCCCCCAGCCACTGCTAGAACTCAGGAAAGGAGCAAGGAAATGATGTTTGGGAAAGATAAAGCGAGTGTCTAAAAAGAATTTTAAAAAATACATGTAAGTGAGAGAGAAAAATATCCCAGACACATACACTTAAAAGAATTCCTGTGCTTCCTGAACCAAGCTGACCCCACCCAGCCATCTCCGTAGGTCTGCTGGGCCTCAGAAAAGGGAAGCCCAGATCAGCCAAGGCTAGCAGGCTCCAGGTCCAGAAGAGCAAGTAGGAAGGACTACCATTTATTTTACATAGCTGTGGGCAAGTGACCTAGAGATTTTCTAAGGGGAAGGTACTGCTGACACAGAAAGACTTACAAACCAGTCTGGGTTGTATTTTACAGGGTCTGCACTTCCTATGGGCATCTGAACTAATCCAGGGAAAACCCCATTTTGCAGCAGAGACCTCAACACCAGAATAATGGTGCATCCCCCACTCTGCAATGAATTTGCTCTGACCTCTGACAACTTACTCCCCTTTTCTGAGCTTCTGTTTCCTCTCTGAGAAATAAAACATTGGACTCCATTGAAACAAATGACCCTTCCAGCTATAGCATGCTCTGATGTAATAGCCCTAAGCCCCAGGCTGGGGCTTCAGATGATGTCCTCACTGACCTGTGCAATAGCCCGAAACCAGAGCAGCCCCACATGAGTTTCTTGTACATCCCAAGCTCCAAATCAGGTATCAGAGTTTAACTTCTCTCAGGGATTTAGAGTTGGGGTTTCCCTTTGTAATATTTCTGATCTCCATTCCAGTTTTCTTTGGCCTCTGGTCCTAATCCCAGCAATTTCTGGCCCAAGAGGGCTTACATGCGTCCCCTCAGGACAAGAAGTATGCCCAGGCCATTCCTTTCTGGGGAAATCATGCCTGGAGGCCTCTTCCCCTCTCTTTCTTCTGTACCACCTACAGAGGTTTGGGTTGACTTTTATCTACTCCCCAAAAGGCAGGTGCCATCCAAAGAAGCCCATAGGCACCCCTTTGGTAGTTGGTACTATATAGGGAAAGGCTGGGAATTTTGTGGGCATATCAACCTGGTTTGGAGTCTCAGCTTTACCACTCACTCCTGGTTTGGCCGTGGGCATGTCACAGGGCTTCAATTTTCTCACCTGCCGGCACTCAACAATGAGGACCTGCTGTTAATATTATCTTCTACCCCAAATACTAATGTGGAAAGTACTGTCAATAGCAAGAAAAATAACTTTTTTGATCCAAATGAAGATGCAAGAGAAAGGACTAGTTAAAAGAAGTTTCAAAACTGATGGTTATCAGAGGGGAGGTGAGTGAAATAGGAGATGGGGATTCAGGAGAGCACTTGGGATGAGCACCAGGGGTTATATGAAAATGCTGAATGGCTATATTATAGACCTGCAACTCACATAACACTGTATATACACTGGAATTGAATACAAAACTTAATTTAAAAAAAAAGAATGTTCAAAAGCCAAACCTAGTACTCAGGTACTCAGAGCTTCTCAAACTTTAGATAGTCTTGTTAAAATGCAGATTGTGAGTCAGTGGGTCTAGAGTGGGCTCCAGATTTGACTTTCTCACAAACTCTACAGTAATACTGATGCTGCTGGCACGATCACCATTCTTTGACAATACACAATACAGTACCATTAATGGTACACTACAGGATAACCCCAGTCCGAAAAAGCTGCAGGATAAACAGCCTCTTCTAATGTCATTACTCAGGGCTCAGCGCTTGGCCTCCCCTAATCTTCTGGTCACCAGGTGCCTTTCTCCTTCCACTCAGCAACTCAGCACATAACAGTGCTTCCCTGATGAGGCCTGCCAATCCCTTCTTCTTAACAAAATAAAGAACAAGGAGTTTGATGGTAGTCTAGCCCAATCAGTAGTCAGGTGATGTTGAGGAAATTATGATGAGAGGTGCAAGCACATTTGTGGGACTTGCTGAGGTAGGGGAGGTGGGGTTGGCAGGTGAGTTTGAGAGTTACCAGGTGAGGTGATAGGATTGGACGTGGGCACAGACAGCATGTACTTGAAAAATCCATAGGCAAAGAAGATAAAAGAGGAACATAAGCAGTTTGGCTAACGTGGGATTTGGGAAGGAGGCTGGAAGAGGGGGTGGGGGTAAAAGGGGCATCCTCTCCCTTAGCAATGCTGAGTTCCAGGTTACAAGAACAAGTATAACCTCCTATGTTTGGGGGAAGGTAAAGATGACTGCTTCTTTTGTCTTTTTTTTTAAAGATTTCATTTATTTATGTGCCAGAGAGAGAGAGAGAGAGAGAGAGAGAGAGAGAGAGAGAGAGGGAAAGAGAGAGAAACAGAGAGAGAGGGAGAGGGAGAAGCAGGATCCCTGCTGAGCAAGGAGCCTGATGTGGGACTCAATCCCAGGACCCTGGGGTCATGACCTGAGCCAAAGGCAGACATTTAACTGACTGAGCCACCCAATCGTTCCAAGATGACTGCTTTTTTTCCAAGCACTCAGAAAATAAGGACTTGGCATGGGTGTAAGACGAGGATGGGCACACGCAGGTGAAAGTGGCAGATAATCAAGAAGCTAGCTCCCAGAAGAGCCCGCTGCTTAAAAACTTGTGAGAGTTGAGGAGAGGGAGGCAGAAAAATTCTGGAATGAGTGCCCTAGTGGGCTGCCACCCCAGTATCTTCTGACAGCACTACCTGTCTCAGAGCTTGGCTCTCAGCAGACATGTCAAGCAATACTTAGAAGGAAACAGAAAAAGAGAACCATGGCTCTGCCCCCACCCAGGGCAAGAAGGAAAATATAGCCTGTGTTGCTGGGGATTGTGCTTAATCTGAGGTCTGGACCATAACCTATTGCAGGCTCTTTCTTCTTTTGAAAGTATTTAGATAAGGAGAAGCACAGAAGAGTGTCCTTGATTAGCTCTGTTTACTTTCTGTGGTTCTTCCAGCCTCCCCCTGAACAACACATTCCACCTGCCCCACACGAAGGAGGCCAAGCTCATTCTGGCCAGTTTAGCAGGAAGGGAAGCCTGCACACAGACGGGTGGACAGAACAATGCCCAGCTTGTTTTTCTGACAAAATAGAGGAAAAGCTGCTTGATTGCCATGGAGGGATACAGAATTACAAAGGC
>PITA01010530.1:0-50483 GCA_004023965.1 Spilogale gracilis
GGTCGGCAGCAGGGCTCGCTGGGCCTGGCTCACTGCTAATTTTCTCTAATTGGAGACCAACCTTTCCGTCCATCAAGCAAGAGCAAGGGGAGGCGGACAGGGGACGGGGGACGGGGGGAGTTTGGGACCACAGCAGGGACATCAGCTGACATCTCCCACCCCGGGCCCGGACAGCCGTACCACGCTCCCACTGGGGGTTAAATGTTTAATACCTTCTTCCAGGCTTCTGCATTTTAGACTTACTGTCTCCTGGCGACGCCTCGGTCCTTGCCGTGAGGACCGCAGCATGAAGACGACGAATTCGGGCAGCGAGGCTTCATCCAGCAACCCAAGCCACTCGCTGTGGCTCCCAGTTTGTATCTTTCAGGGAACAAGCACACTGAAATGTTTGCATGTCCGGTTTTTGTTTTTACCACCCTGCTCTGCGGATGAGCTGAATCTGTGTATGCTCTATCCTAAATCCTGGGATCCACATCCTTGCTATCTCTACCGCTGAGATACCTAGCCATCTAGTGATTTACAAGATACATCTGGTAAGACGTCCTCGTGACCACAGATTGGCATGAACACAGGCTGTCGGCGTGAGCTGCCCAGCCTGGAGCCGAGCTCCAGAATCCACAGCCCCAGGACAGGCTTTGCAGAAGAAAGCTAGCCTATTTTGTGTGAACGAAAAACACGCAGATTACATAGCTGAACTAGCGCGACGATCGAAGAGCATGAGAGGAGGACCCATAGGGCCTGGCTTTCACACTAGTGACTATGTGACCATGAACAAGCCATTCATGCTCTGAGACTCAGTTTCCTGAGTAGGGATGCTGCTGCTTCTCCGGGTGCAGTAGACTGGGTTGTTATCCCATTTCTTCCGTCACCTGCACAGGACTTTATGCCTACCCTCTGCCTCATGAGTTAGCCGTGTTCTCCCAAGGACGGGAAGATTAGGTGTCCCAGGCCACTGATGTTGGCCGAGGCCGTGAGGCCCACCAGTGAGTCAGGGGCAGGAAGGTCAGTGTGCCAGCTTCGGGAAGAGGCCATGGTGGCTCTTCAGTGCCCCTGCTGACTCTCTAGTGTTCACCACGGACGCCGCACCAGAGACGAACCTGCCCCGACGGGCTGCTGTCCTTCAGCAGCAGCCCCAGAGTGACGTGTGCAGGGTACTGAAACTCAGCCCACAGCTTGGAACCAAGCCACCGGGCCACTCGGCCGAGCCCAGGGCACATCAGTTGAGCCACTGTTGCTGCTACAGGAGGCCCGTGAAAATGAAAACCAGCACTTCCTCTTGGAAAACCACAGAGTCTGGGATGGCTTTCTACCTAGCGTTACTAGAATTGCTGACTAATACATGAGGTCCTTCACAGATTTTTTGCAAGTTTCTCAGAAAACAATCAATGTGCAAATGCTTTATGAACTGTTTTTTAAAAAGTACTTCTCTGGAGTGAACTCTCTGTAAGGCAGAAACATCCATTACCTCGCAGAGCTCCTGGCACAAAACAGTAGCTCAATAAAAACAGTATTAATTGAACTGAAAGATGAGTAGACGGATGGATGGATGGACGGATGGACGGACGGACGGACAGATGATGGATGGATGGATGGATGGATGGATCGATGGATGGATGGACGGACAGACGGAGGAATGATGGATGGATGGATGGATGGATGGACGGATGGGATAAAATATATATGTAGTAACCTTGGAACTTCTACCATAGATAATTTTCTCTTGGAATTAAGTCACTCATTTTTGTTAAATATAAATATCCCTGAGAAAGATAAATTGTTATTTATCGTAACAGTTTAATTTGAGGATGTTCAATGCTAGATACTTGGAGTGATTATAGAGATTGTAGATGATCAGGGGTGAGGAGCAGGACTCTAAAAGATGGATTTCCCCTTTTGGCTCACGGCTTATTTTTATGTAGAACCTTTGGCAAAGGCTTTGGGAGTTTTGCTAAAACTAGCATTCTGCCCCAAATATGTTGTATTTCATAAAGCACATGCACACAGATACACACCCAAAATGCACACGAGTGTACTCCTATGTACACTCACACATGCCATAACCGTGCGCCTTCCTGTCTATTTCTCTTCTCCCGCAGCTCAGAGAGACAGGTTCGCTGGAACAGCCCAGTAACTGGTGTGGTTTTTCCCCTCATGCTCTGCTCTGGGAGGTTCAATGCCGAGTTTTGAGGGAATTATTCGAATTGTTCTGAATCCAAGCACAGAATGTGTGCTTCAAGGAAGCATGGCCCAGAAATGCGGGCCGGAGCCTTTGTTTGCAATGGAGGTGGTGGAACTCCGGCAAAGCATAAAATAAGGGAGTGGGGTTGGATGAAATCCTGAATTTCCTGAAATTTCCTGAAACTTAGCTTTTTCCTGTAACTTATAACAGGAAAAAGAATTGGGTTTCCCTGAATCACGCGGTGAGGGAAGCAGGCTGTGCAAGCCTGGACCCACCCGGAGAACCAACCCCCTGACGGAGTCACCGGGAGATTTTCAGTTTCCTAATCTGCACAGGAATGCTTTTCCCGTCCTCCCCCATCCCGCCGCTGCACTGCCTGGGAAAGGGGTTAAAATGGCTTATTCAAGCATATTTGCCAGGAAACCTGCAGTTCTCAGAGGAAAGAGTGAATGTGCACGCTGCTTACGTGGTTAAGGGAGATTTGCATGGTGGCGTAAGAGCCCAAGGAAGCCACGTGCGGCCGAGACGCACTGCTTCTGGGCGTCTGCCTGTGTTGCTCTGCTCTTTTTTACGATGGTCCGATGGTCCGCAGTGTCTCTAAACTCGGATGCTCTCTGGGGACAATGCAGCCGCGTGGGCGTGTTTTGCAAACTCTCTGACCTTCCCTGCTTGGCAAAGGTCGTCGGGGCCTGCCAGCTGCACTCACGCCTCCCAGGCGGTCGGGCGGCTCCTCTCCTCCTGGGTGTCACGATCCAGAGGCCATTTGCTCCCCCGTTTGGGGCGGCAAGCACCATTTGGAGACCCCCCGGGTTGTGGCAAGATTCCCACTGTGGATGGATGGATGCCAACGGTGCTTTCTTTACACTGTAGTGTGGACAGTGAGGCCATTCACTCTAACTGCTCTGTGCTCACAGCATGACCCCAGCCCAGGCCCCGGGCGCACGCAGGGACTGGGGATGGGGATCAGCATCCCTGGGTGATCCGCTGTCCTCGTGCGACCAGCGCTGGCCTCGCTGCTCAGAAGGCCCATCCTCACCCATGGTAACTGACCGGAGCCGGGGGGGCTGCGGGGTCCACACGCCGGCCCGTACCTTTCTGAATTCTGGAACACCTGTCATCCCTGCTTAGGCATGGGGGTCCACATGTAGACACTGCATTTTTAAGGTGCCAGAGCATGTGGCCCAGCAGGGTCACAGGAGAGGCGATGTCATGCACCCACACTCGCTGCAGCGACCGGGGGAGGGCAGTGAGGGTGAGCCTGTCCAGGCCCAGCGCCGGGCCAGGGGAGTCCTGGCGCCATCAGAAAGCTTTCCCTCCTCCCAGCGGGGAGTCTACCTTCTCTAACCTGCTGGACAGTGTGGCTTGGGGGGAGGGGTGTGGTCAGGACCCTGGAGCCTCACTGCAGCCAGGGCGCTGGAAGCCTCATCCAGACTCGGGGCTCCAGGGTGCTGCGGGAGACGGGTGCACAGCAGGGAGGAAGGGAACGTGGGAGAAGGACCGCAGGGCTCTGGTGGAGCTGGGCGGCCTGTAATTCCCACCCGCATGTCCCCAGCCTCACGGAGTCTGCGCCAGCAAGCAGGGAGCCCTTTCTGGTTTTCCTCTGTCGGTGTGCAGCTGCGTTCCCCCTCGGCTGCTCACGGCAGAGATGGTGCACTGCAGCAGAGCCCATGACCCAGGCAAGCTCACCCAGGGGAGGCGGGCATTGACGACACGGCACTGCACGGGCCACACCTCGCTCTCCCTTCGACAGACCCACCATTGCCACGTTGAGGTAAGGTTTCTGTGCCACGGGGCCCAGGCTGTGTGGTCCCGACAGCTGATCCGCTGGGCTCTCTGCTGAGAGTGCCGTGGAGGTCAAGGGCCCGGTCCCAGCCGAGACCCACCAGGCACGTGGCTTTCAGCTTGAAACTGCCTGTGCTCAGCGCCCCGCTGTCGGCAGGGTGACAGGCACAGCGTCTGTCCTCGGGTTGTTTGGGGGATGGAGTGATTCAAACACAGGTGCTGGCAATAGCCCGGAGCTCAGAGAATGCTGGTAGGTGAGGTGGTCATACAGCCCCCCATGTCCCCCTGACAGAGCGCTGATCCTCTCTTTCCTCTCTGTCTGCGTTCCGTCCACCTGCCTCTCGGCAGGTGCCTCATAGACCGGGATCTCCGTGCTGTCCACACCGCACACCAGCCGCTGCCTGGGCCCTGGCCTGCAGGCCTGGGCCCGGCCGGCCCATCGCATGTGGACGCCCAGGTCTTGGTCTTCGTCCTACAAGTAGTTCTGCATCTGAAAAGCAGGTGCAAGGCCACTGAATGCTGGGTGCCAGAGCTATGAGGCTTTCACACACACCTTCCCCCAACCGATCCCACCCGTCACACAGCTGACTATGAGGACACCCACTTAGAGAACACAAAGACCCAGAGAAGGTATATCATTAACTGAGGTCACACAGCATAGCTGTGACTTGAGGCAGCCTCCCAGCCCGAAGCCTGCGTTAAACCTTAGCCCCTGGGCTTCAGTGTTTCCCCTAGACCATGGACTCCGTCCCGCGGGGACTCCACTGCCTCGTCCTTTACTCTAGAGGATCCTAGATCTGTCCTTTCCCACTGGCTGCTTCAGACACCTAGTTCGGAGTGAAGGGTCTGTCCTAGGTGCATAGAAGCCACCCCCGGGGGACAGACAGGAAGAGCTGACAGGCACACTTAGGCACCCAAATACACTGGAAAGCAAAGATAGCATCACTTTCTTCCGGCCAGCCTACCAGAATTTTCTCTGGATGAAACCCAAGTCTACACTCTGGGGTGTCTTATAAAAGGTGTGATGCTCTCTAAGCCCAGCCCTTGTGTCTGCAGGGGGCCCGATCCCATCAGACAGAGCAGATGGGGCCGTTGAGGCAACAGCAGGAAGGGTGAGTGCTTACCACTGGGCACCTGCCACGCCCACTGGGGCGCCTATCCTCCCCAGAACTGCTTTGATAGGAGTTCCTGGTGTCTATGTGTCAGTGGTCGGTCAGCCTCGGGCAGAGCTGTGCGTGTCGTCTCAGTACCCAGACGTTTTACCATCATGAGCTCGTGGGTCAGAGGGGACCACAGTGCACATATGACAGGAGGCTAACGATTTGTACAGTAAAGATGTCTAACAGTCAAAAGGCTAATATCATAGCTAGAATCCTTAGAATAGGTGTACGCCAAGAATTTCAGAGCTAAAGCCACTAGCTAATATGGGTCTTGGGGTTGGGTCACTTGGGGCTGATCCTAGATATGTCTAGCTTGTTCCTGGCAAAATGGAGCCTCCGACTGCTCTGCCATAACTGGGAGTCACTCACACCCACCTGTCCCTTCACTGGAATACATTTTCACTGCAAAGTCCTTGCGGTGTGTTTACGAATTAATAGCCTCTCCTGACAAGGAAAAATCACGGGTGAGCAGCATTCCCTCATAGCTGGAGCTCACTCTGCAGCTCGGGACCTTAGGGAAGGGGTCCGCTCCGCATCTCATCAACTGGTCTCCGTCTTGAGAACAGGTCTGTTCGGTGGGACAGTGTCTCACTTCAGGAGGTGGCCGTGTGGGTGGGCTCTCTAAGTCCTGGTGGTTAATAAGAAGCATTTCTTGTGGAAACAAAAGAAAAATACAGGTTAAGAGTTAGAGCAGATCCTAAACGCAGTGAGCGAGTGTGGAATGCCGCCCGTGGGAAGACCCTGGGGCTGGGCTGGAAGCGCCCGGATGGGGTGGGAGCGGGCGCCAGCTACCTGGAGGCTTTCTGGGTCTGCGGCTGGGATGTCTCCGGTGAGCCTTCTCCGTGGCCCATCCGGCTGCAGGCACAATGGTGACACATGGGCTCTTGTGACAATCTCTCTGAAGTATATCTCCAGTGGTCACGCCTCATCGTGCAGGGTTTCGAGAAGAAGGGCAGTTTCTGTTCTCAATGATCCCAAGTCAAAAGAACGAGAGAGAATTTGAAACCTTCGTTTGGAGAATCATAGCCCGATACTCCAGATATTTGAGAAAACGGGAGGAATTCGGGACCTGGCCCAGCTTGGTAGGCAAGCAGGAAACACTTAAGGACAGTTAATCAGAACTAGAGTATCACATCCACCAAAGTGTGTTACTAAGACATAACTTTTCTCTCTAAGATCACCCCATTTCCATCAAAGATAATAACGGCCACGAGCAGGCTGCCCTCAAGATGGGCGATTTTGACCCAAAGATCATTTTCAGCTGAAGGTAATTGAGATTCATGAAAAACTTTTGCTCCTTCCTTAACTACTAGAAGACTCTCAACCTGGGGTCTTTCCCAGAATAGGGTTATTGCCCATGATGAGTTTCAGCTAAGTGACCCACCTGTACTGCAGGGCAAGAATCTAATCACGGGACACCTGCTCTTCTTATCAGCGTCTATCAGCTGTTTTCCTTCCATCTGAGGTCCCAGACCCCTGCCCCCTTCTCCTGAGTTCAGAATGACCCACATGCCTCATTTTGCCCCACCGTCTCTGGAATGCCCATGTCTGTGTGGTTTCCCTGTATGTACACTATTACACTTGATTTTCTCCTATTAATCTGTCTCATGGCAACTCGATTCTTAGTCCAATTGGGAGGACCTTGAAGGGGACAAGAATTCTTGTTCCCAAACAATACCAAATTAAGGTGAATTTGTTCATAAAACAAACGCAGTTTCAGCAGACTTGTCCTGATTATTTACATAAACACGGTGAGAACAGTGGCTGGCTATATAGGTTTTTTAAAAGCTGCTTTGCTGACGCCTGGGTGGCTCAGTCATTAAGGGTCTGCCTTTGGCTCAGGTCATGATCTCAGGGTCCTGGGATCGAGGCCCGCATCGGGGTCCCTGCTTGGCAGGGAAGTCCACTTCTCCCTCTCCCAGTCCCCCTGCTTGTGTCCCACTCTTGCTGTGTCTCTCTCTGTCAAGTAAGTAAATTAAAGCTCTCTCTATATAAAAAAAAGCTGCTTTGCTGGAACTTTCCATAAGGAGTTTCAGATCAAGCCTTTAAGAGCCTCTGAAGGCTGGAGCACCTGGGTGGCTCAGTTGGTTAAGCCAGTGCCTTCAGCTCAGGTCATGATCCTGGAGTCCCGGGATCGAGTCCCACGTCAGGCTCCTGGCCCCGTGGGGAGTCTGCTTCTCCCTCTGAGCTTCTTCCCTCTCATGCGCTCGCTCTCTCTCTCTCAAAAAAAAAAAAAAAAAATCTTAAGAGCCTCTGAAGGCTGAGAACCAAGGCAAATATTTGGCACTGTAGACTGGGGGGTTCCTCTCTTCTTGCGGTCCCCCAGCATCCTGAGGTGCCTGAGTGGCCAGGAAGTGACCTCCTTACTCACCTGGGGAGGATCCAAGAACCTGTAAGCACAGCACCAGCCTGGGGTTTCCAAGGGCCTTCCTTGGCTCCATAAGGTCAGCTGTCTGGTCCCTTGTCAGCCTATGTGAGTCTTCCTGAGATACGACGTTCCACTCAGAGCTTCAGGGACAGGGCCAGTGTTTCCCGGGGTGTCCTGCTACCGAGACAAAAGACTCTTGCTGAACTTGCGCTGATAATTATAATCGCCCTGAAAGGAAGATCAGTTCTGAAGGGCTGGCTCAAGAGAGAAGTTGAATGTTTCCATTTGTTTACAGAGGAATGTTTTGTCAAGTTTCAGTAAGTCGTAGATAGCCTACGGGGAAGTTTCCTTGAATCTGGAAAAGCAAACATTAGTGAACCAGCAATGCTTCGAATACTAGTCACAAAAAATAATCACATCTTCCTCAATTCATTCAGTCCCTTGTTCAGTCTAATTCTTGTTCTGACTGAATGTCGTTTTCCTATTCATTCTAGAAATTCATAGTTTATTTAGTTGGGATCAGAGACCTGTATGTGTCGAAAGTCCTTTCTACTAGTCCTCTCCCCTTCAACCCGAAACACATTCGCGAGAACATTGGAATAAACTGGTAACTATAGGTGATAAGTCTCAAAAGTGGCCGCAGTTGAAAATCTGAAAATCTGAGAGTTCTTTACAAAGCTAGGCGGCAGGGGCATTTGAGTTTTCTATGACACGCAACACTCGAGCAATTAGAATTACACGTGAGGACACTCTGTGAGAACATGTCAGAACTTTAGGAATTTTCCTTTTGGTCTCTGGAGCAGTTATATGACTAGCGCTCAGCCCTACAACAGAACCCAAGATTTGTCATCACTCATGTGAGACAGGTGAGAGTGCTTCCCCAGGAAAGTGACATAACAGATAAGCAAGCCTAATTCATTGAAACACTTCATTTAGAATTTAAATTTTAGGAATTTAAAAAATATATCAGAAGCCTCAAAGCACATGCCTAATATTATTGTGGCTCCTTGCTAACTTAATGCTTAACTATCTCTTTAACCAAGGGGACAAGAAGAGTTTCTGAAGGCAAAGGCTAGCTGGTTGTTAGAAACTTCGCTCTTTTAAATCTTGAGCAAATTCAACTTTCTTAAGTAACCAAAGATCTGATAAAGACAAAACATATGAACCTTGTGTTTCTAGGTAGATTACATTTAAGACAAAGAAAAACCTTTTCTGATCATTTCTTAAGAGTAGATAAATTATCTAAGAAAACTGTCATTTTGGCAGAGAGAAAAACCAAATTCTGATATTATACCAGAGCCCCCTTAATATTAAAGCTCATCATTTCAACTTTAATCAGTCCTGACCATACATAAAATTCTTTTCCAAATACTCATTTCTCATAAACTTTATACAGGTTTTTTACATTTGATTTGGTCCCAAGTTTTCCCTCAGTAAACAACCAGTCTTACTTTGGGGCAAAATTATTTTCTTTTCCCTCCACAAAAATGTTTTCCCATTCCCCATACCCTCTTCCCTTTTATTTTAACCTACAACACTATCTCACTTTCCCTCCATATAGTTGTTTCCTTACTATTTCCAGTAGTCTTATTTATGTTTATTAGGATTGCTAACTCTTAGTAACCTTAATTCTTGGTGAAAACTAAGTAGTAAGCAACTACGAACTGTTACTTCAAAATTTGTTAAAACAGCAAATTGATGAATATTTTTCATAATTTTTAGAGACTGTGCTTCATCATAACATAATCTCTCAATAGAGAACAACAGGCCCAGATACCTTTAATTTCTTTGGAATAAGAGGTCAAAGAGGATTAAACGCATGTTTAGTAACGCGCAAATCTATATTCAGTACTTTGTCTTCTTTGGGAATGATCTAGATTATTTAATGACTATCCAAGGTTTCAAGTTACCAGAAAAAGATTTGGGTATGCTATTTAAGTAGATAGCAAATATTGTTGGAAAATATTCAACACAAATATCGTTGAAAAATTCCTAAACTTTTATCTTACTTGCATCTTTTCCATTCACTTGTTCTTAAGAATCATGTTTGGAAGAGCCAGGAAAATCCCAGGAGGCATCACTCAGCTGATCGTCATGTCGAGCTGCTTCTCTAGCCGACGATCTCTGTGACGGGGCTGATCTGACTTTAGTGAACGTGGGCAGAATGAGAATGCCCACTTTAATGCTGACAAGCCTAAAACACACCTGTTTTAATTAAACCAATAAACTTTGATTAGCTTCACTTAGTAAAGATTGATCTTAGATCGTGTGAGCTTGAAACTTATTTGGGTCAGTTCTGTTCTGTTCCTGAGAATTCGTACGAATGCTTGATTTCCTTTACGCCAATTAAACAGAGCTCTCCTGCAGATTAATTTTAGCGATACCATTCGGAGGTCGAAGACACCACGCGTCCACAGCACATCCGGACAGACACAAACATAGTCACTGTTTTAAACGCTAGGGCAGGTATGTTGACACAGAACTCACTAGTCAGTAAAAGGACAGTCAGACAGCCAAACTGGTTTCCCAGCAGCGAGAGGAAGTTAACTAGGAAGGCTAAAGCTTTTCTCTACTCCTATTTGTGGAGAAGACTCTGGAGGTGCGTATTTACCCTTGCTAAGTAGTCTTGTAGAGGCTGTGGGCTAGATTTGGGGCCAGGACACTTATGTAGACGTTTGTATTTTTTTTCTAAGATTTTATTTATTTGACAGAGAGAAACACAGCCAGAGAGGGAACACAAGCAGGGGGAGTGAGAGGGAGAAGCAGGCTTCCCACCGAGCAGGGAGCCCGATGTGGGGCTCGATCCCAGGTCTCCAGGATCATGACCTGAGCCGAAGGCAGTCGCTCAACCAGCTGAGCCCCCCAGGCGCCCCTAGACGTTTGTATTTTTAAAAGCCCTCTTTTTCCTTTTTGTCTTCTGTCTTAGGATTGGGAATGAGGTAGATTAGAGTTCCTAGACAAGACTTCTGAGATAATGGGAGACTCAGGGATGAGCCAGAAGGACAGACTGAAGGACTTTGAGTTGTTTCCAGGTTCACAAAGATCTGTTACTTAAGGACAGTTGCTTTCAATCCTTTAAGGAAATATGGATTCTAGTCCTCCCCCCCATGGACCGTTTGAGGGACACGAAGGAGGGGAGCAGTAGGAACCCCTTTAGGAGTTATTTTGAGCACAGTTTCGTCACTATTTCGGGGAGTGTCTTACAGTTGCTTACATAGACAACATCTTGTCAGCATTCTTCAGGAAGTTTCTAAATACCCATGAAATCATGCATCCCGCTCAGTGGTTTGCTGTATCAGCCGGCTCTCTGGGGCTGGGGGTGCGGACACACTGATCAGGTGTTTCAAAGGGTCCTCATTTAGGACATCTGCGTGCCGGAATCAGCCTCAGCAGAATTTTACACTCAGAGAGAAACTTGCAAGGGTATGCCCCGTGTATACCGAGCAGGAGTCCCGCGGGCGTGTGGGAAGGGTCCTCCCGCTGGGCCGGCCCAGCTCCCATCCCAGCAGTGCGGCGCCCTGCCCCACCCGAGGGGTCCCACCGCGGACCTCTGCGCTGACTAGAGCCACCTTGCTCTCCCAGGGTCACCCCGGAGTCCGTGGATGGCATCCTTGGGTCCTGGCTTCCTCTCGGTTTGGGCTGGCTCCGTGGAAAGCACTGGGAGCGCGAGGGGCCAGCCCTTGGCGGCTCACTCCCCGTGGCCGTGGGGCACGAACCTGTGCCCGCTAACGGAGGGACCCGTGTCCCTTGCCTTCGGATTCGTTCAGCGTCTCACTTGTGTAGCTGTAGCAGCAAGCTTTCAAACTGGCAGAAGAATTTTTAATTCCTGGGATGAGGATCTGTGCCCACAACAGACCTGAAACGGGCGTTTTCCACAGAAGGGCCTCCCAAGAAGGTGGCGTCTCTTCTGGGGTCCTTTCGTTGTTGCCAAGTGATGGATGAAACAAAGCCAGCCCTCCAGTGGGTCCGTGAGCGCCGTGTTCCTCCCCTCGCCGGAGCCTGGAGACGGGCCTTGAGATCCGTGCGCGGAGCTGCCGCGGCTCGTCCCTCAGGGACCCTGCAGCAGGGGCAGGGCCTGCGGGCCTGCGGGCAGTTCCCAGGGGACACGTGTGCGTCCCGAGGTGCCGTCTGCTGGTTTGCTGAGCTCCAGGAGGCACACGGAAGACCGAGAGATCATCTCAGCACGTTATGTGTCTATCGTGTGTGATCGTTCGAAAAGACTGCACACTTGTCTCTGTGTGACTGGCTTCCCGGCACGTCCTGCTGGGGTTTCTCCCTGCGGTCACCTGACCTGGGTCACCTGCTGCAGCGTCTGTGCACAGATGTACTGGTGACAGGTTGGGCGGAACGCAGCCCCATCCGTTCACGGGCTCGCGCAGGGGTGTGAGAAGCAGGCCTGCAGGCACCCCGGGAGCTTGGACGTCGCGGGCAGAAAATACGGCATGCCTGCTTTGCAATTTCTCCGCCGCGAGCAGAGGTCCGAATCGAGAGATGGGGGATGTGTGCCCTCGGCCCGGAGACTTCTAGGACCCGGCTTGTCTCCTTGACAATGGAGCCAGATATGGGTCTCCGTGAAATCAGCCCCAAAGGGAATATGAGCTGTAAGTGATGGAGCCACACGGCCACGTGGGCCTCTCCAGGGCTCAGTGTGGCGCCGCTCAGCACCCCCTTGTCCCGGCCTTGTGCGGGGGCCCCGGAGAGGGGGGGGGTCAGAGGCAGACTCCTGCGGGCTGGCCGGGCCTTCCATGTGGGGCTGAAGTCCTTCCCCCCGCTCCCCCAGGTTCCCTGACCTCTTGCCGGTGACCGCTGCCTTCTGGGTTCCTACCTCTGCCTCACCGGGCCTGGCCTGTCGCCGAGCCTGCTCCAGCTGCCCACCGGGGAGCCCCGGGCGCGAGGCGGGGGGCACACTTGGCAGAGGACAGCGTCTCCTCTTTTATTTGCTTATATTTTATTTGCTTATATTTATATAGTTCATTTATTTCTCTTTTATTTGTTTATATTCCTCTTTTATTTGTTTTTTTCAGCTTTCCGAGTTATAACTGATGGAGGACATCACATGCACATCCCATGGGCCTCTCGCTATGTTCAGACAGAGACACACACCAGTGGCCCCGTCCCCGCAGGGGAGGTGCTGGGCCTCCCACACCCGCCAGGCCGCCCGCGTGTTCTTGTCTGTGCCTGTGTGTGCTTGGCCATGTGTGCTCGTGTACATGTGTGCTCCTGTGTGCGCACATGTTCGCATGCATGTGTGTTCTCGCATGTGCATGTTCTTGTACATATGTCCTCACGTGGTCCTGTACACATGTGTTCTTGTGTGCAGTGCTCACATACACGTGTGTTCCTGTGTGTATGCTCATGTGCGTGTGTGTTCCCATATGTGCATGTTTGTGCACATGTATGTTCCCATGGGTGTTCTCGTGTGTGTAGTGCTTGTGTGCACATGTGTTCTCGTGTGCACATGTTCTTGTACATGTGTTCTTTGTGTGCACTGCTCATGTACATGTGTGTTCTTGTGTGTGCACGTACTCCTGTACATGTGTGTTCTTGTGTGGGCGCATTATCTTGTACATGTTTGTCCTTCTTTGTGTGTGCGTGCGTGCATGAAGAACACTGAACACGAGACGTGCTGCATGTGAGGCACATCCGGCACCCCTCATGCCAGAACGGCAGCAGCAGACCTCTAGAGCGTCCTCCCCCTGGGCAGCTGCACCCACCCCTGCCCTGGCCACCCCGGGGCCGCCGCCAGCATCCTTCCAAAGCAGAGGGAACCAGAGGTGCTCTCCATGGCTCCAGGTTCTCGGGGTTTGGGCAGGGCAAGGGCTGGCCCCGGGGGAGCCCGTGAAAGATGAGGGTAAAGGTCAGTGACCACACACCCTCTCGAGAAGCTTCGCGGGCATCTCTCTGGTGCGTCTTCTGCATCCGCTACTGGCAAGCTGAGCGTGGGCCTTCCAAGGTCATGGCCTCTCCCTGTATGGGCTCTTTCCCTGTAAAGTTGCTCTACGGTCCCGCACATCCCATCGGGGTCAGCGATGCAAACACGCCGTCAGTGACCCACCCAGAAAGACATTCTGCTGACGGAGCGTGTTCACGAGTCATTTCCAACCGTGTGCTGCTCGCAGGTCTGAGGTGGGGCGAAGGTGTTGATGGCGCCCTCTCGGCTCCACTTGTGAGCCTCTGACACCTCAACTGTGCCCCAAATTACGTCAAACATCCGGTTCCACAGGTTTCAAAACAGTGTAGAAAATCACACCGCCTCCTGCCGGGAGGGTGTCCACATGTTCATCAGTGAGGTCGTTACTTATAAATAAGACCGTGAATGCCCATAAAATGCTTAGCTCAATGCCTGGCTTCTGACAAGAATTCAAGCGTCAGCTTCGGGGAGCTATGATCAATACTGAATCTGGTTCACTCCTAATCTTTTTTTAACTTTTTGTTGCTTTTCATGCTCTTCGTTTTTAATCCAGCATGAGGTCGGCTTGAGGGGTCCCCTGCCTGCACCCTCTCTCTGCAGGTGGCCTGTGCTCACGAGAGTGGGTAGGTGATTCTGGCTCTGCCGATGGGGTGCAGCGCGTGGGGCGAGTGTGGCTTTCGGGTCCTCCATATAACCTCTGAGTGTCGTGCCCCTTCTGGGAGACCGCCGCCTGCCTGGGGTCCAGAGCCCAGCAGACCAGCAGCCTGGGGCAGAGCGGCCCAGGGGACTCACCGCAAGCAGGGAAGGGCTATTTCTGTAAGCTGCAGAGATTCTGGGGTTGTTCGTTACACAGCCAAGAAACCGACTACTGTATGCAGTAAAGCATATTGACTTTGTTCAAAATTCAAAAGCATAGAAGTGTTTCTAGTGACCCAGCCTCAGCTTCCCAGGGCCGCTGTCCCAGGACAATGAGAACCATTATGATAAGAGCTCTCTATAGTCCTAGCGAGAGACGTTAGAAAGAGCAACAGTAGTGTGGTCTCTGCAAGGCCTTGCAAATCATACAGTAAGAGATCAATAGCGGATCATGGTTCGATATGTATTATCTGGACGTTCCCCTGCCCCACAGCTACCCGATCTCTCCACCTGCAGGAAGAGAAAGGAAGGAAAGAGGAAGCAATTAGGGAGTGAGAGTGATGGGGAGTGTGCTTTGAGCCGCTTGAGATGTGAATTTCAGGTTATTTTTTTACGTGATAATCATAGCCTCCGACTAGCTAAATGCTAAGCAGTTCACCTTCTGACAGATAAAAGGCACCTCTGCGCTCAGTGGGGGCTGGGTAGTTCGGAGCAGGTACCCCCTCCTCTCTCTGTGCTGATGTGGGGAGCTGCTCAGATACAGTGGGAGGCGGCCGCTGGGGGCTGTCGGCAGGATTACGCTCTCGGACTGGGCGCCACTGCTCACTCTGCCCTCCTCTCCCCACCCCCCTTCCTGTCCATCTTCAGGTCTTACGTGTTTATGGATCAAGAAATCATTTCTGCAGTAGCCTGGAGGGTTCACACCAGCTCTTTTCCCCACGCCACAAAAGAGAGTAACGAATGGTGTGAAAATGAAATCTTCAGAGGCCACAGGAAAAGAAAAATAGGCATGGGCAGCTGGCGTTTCCACACTTGCAGTACGGTTCCCCACAGAGCGTGGGAGGGTGGGGATCAATGATGCCCTTCTGTGTTGATGGCGCCCAGGACGTCCCCTTCCTCTGGCCAAGTGTCATCAGACTTGGTTGCCTGTTCATTGCTTCCTGTCCCCCATTACCCTCACCCTGACTGTGCACTTCACCCCGAGTGCTTCCTGCCCTGCATTAAACCCTCCCCTCCCCATGCACCTCACTGAGGGGTGCAGTGCTCACGGGCTTGGCCTGAGCTCAGTGATCACACCTCCACATCAGATTTACAGAAATGAGAAAATTAGCCCCTTGCTATCACCTCATCCCTGGAACTCCTTTCACGGATCCCTGCCAATTCTCTCACCTGTAGATGAGATCAAGATAAAAAAATACTGAAGAGGTTAAAAAAATCTTTCTGCAGCTAGCCCAGATTCTGGTTATGGAAGGAAATGGTTTTATCTCCACAGGTCATTAGGGTAACATGAGTCTCCAGGGTCTGCTTGGCCAATGATGTCCTCGCATCAAGAACATGACGTCAGAGCCTAAAATACAGAGGAGGCATAATGGACGCCTGTGTGTCCCGGGCATGGGGCCCACCTTTCTACTTTCTGTCTCTATGAACTTGCCTATTCTGGGTGCCTCATACCAATGGGTCATATAGTACTTATTTATTTTTGAATCTGTCTTCTTTCTTTTTTTTTAAAGATTTTATTCATTTATTTGACAGAGAGAAACAGAGCCAGAGAGGGAACACAAACAGGTGGAGTGGGAGAGGGAGAAGCAGGCCTCCCGCTGAGCAGGGAGCCCGATGTGGGGCTCGATCCCAGGACTCCAGGATCATGACCTGAGCGGAAGGCAGCGCGTAAAGACTGAGCCCCCTCGGCCCCTGGCGCCCGGATCTGCCTTATTTCACTTAGCAGAATGTCCTCAAGGGCCATCCATGGTGTAGCACGTCATCTTAGTTTGAGTTTCTACAAGAAAATACTGTAATCGGACAGCTTCAGTGACATACGTGTATTTTTCACAGTTCTAGAAGCTGGAATTGCAGGAACACGGTGCAGCCGGTGTGGCTCCCCGGGAGCTCACTCCCCGGCTGGCTGCTGGCCGTCTTCCTCCTGGGTCCTCACATGCTAGAGAAGGTCATCCCTCTGGGGTCTCTTTGAGGATGACCTTTCCACTAAATGGAGCTTGGTTGGTTCGATTATAAAATATTTCAAGTCCACATAGATCATAGATCTACGATTGTGGAGACTAAAACAGGGAAGTATTTGAAGATACAGGACTTGCCGTGGCTACTGATGCCATCCCGCCCGAAGGAACAGCTACCGCCCACCTGCACCCCTGCTGCGGACGCACCTGTGGCCTCGTTCCTGAGCTCAGTGGGCGGGTCTCTGGATTGCAGCCACGTGCTATTCCAGAAAGAGGAATCAGATGGCGTCTCTCTGCTCCTCTGGGGCCTGCCACAGCACAGTGTGCGGACACGCTCCAAAGTGCCCGCCATGTCCTGTAAAGCTAATATCGGGCTCTGCCTCTGTCTCCAGCTCCGTCTTTCTCTGGTCTCTGCTGCAAGGTGGCTGACCTGACTGGTGGCTTTTCCACCGGCATGACAAGCTCACGCCCATGTTGGCTGGTGGTTCTGTGAGGAACATCCTTCCCTCGAGACACACAGCTCAGACGCTTCCACCGCTCCAGTCTCTGCTCAAGCGTCACCTTCCCCGAGAGACTCGCTCTGACTCCCCCGCCCGACGTCACCACGCTCTGTCCACACACCATCCCATCCACGGCTGTGACAGTCCTTCTTGCTTTCCTGGGCATCGCAGTACCTACTTAACTGTTTACTGTTCTCTTAAGAAAACTTAACTGTTTTCTCTTTGCTGGAGTATAAGTTCATAAGGGCAGGGAGATTTTGAATTCTTAAATTTGACATACTCTGCCAAAGAAAATAAAGGAAATAGAGCCCGAATATTTTCATGACCTTGGAGTAGGCAAAGAGTTCCCTCATAGGACATACAAAGTGGTGATCGGAAAATAAAAACCAAGGTGAAGTAGACTGCATTAAAATTCAGGCATTCTGTCCATCAAAAGACACGGTTCAGAGGTGTGTTAAAAGAAGAGTAAAAACAAGTCCCACCATGGGAGAAGATATCAACGATCCATAACCCCACAAAAACCTCATTTCCTGAGTATAAAAAAATTGACAGATTGTTAAGAAAGAAGCTGACAACTCAATGAAAAAATGAGCAGAAACACTCGAACAGATTCTTTACAAAGACCATATCCAAATGGCCAAAAAGCATGTGAGAAAGTGTCTAAATTCACCTGTCGTCCAGGAAGTACCTATTAAGTCCTCAAGGAGGCACTGCCATTTTTCCCTGGAAAAACTTCGTGGCAACGGTGTTGCTGGGGCTACGGGGTCCCAGATGTCTCCCACACTCCTGGTGACAGCATGAATCATTGCCGAGGCTTGGGGAGACGGGGGAAGCAGGGAGCGGTGCCCGTCAAGGAGGATGGATATGTGCATGGGACAGGCAGTTCGCTCAAGGTGTAGTCCCAGCATGGATGTGTTCGTGTAGCCACCAATATATGTGTAGGAGAACACTGATGCAGTACTATCCACAGCAGGCCCAAAAGGCAGGAGTGAGTGGAACACCACATAACAGTAAATGAATGGACAATTGTCCACAAAAACATGAAAAGGTCAGACAAACATACTATTGAGCCGAAGAGGCCACACACTAATAGGTCCATTAAGATTTAGAAAGAGCTCGGAAATCGAAGAAAACTAATTTATGACATTAGAAGTAAGGATGGGGCTGGGGTCCATAGTGAGGCCAGGGGCTTCAGAAAGGTTGTGTACTTTTTGTTTGCGTGTTATTCTTTGATCACTTTTAGTTTTAAGGATCCTCCCACAAAGGAAACAGAGCCCAGATATTTTGTCGTTGAGTTCTACCTAACATTCCCAGAACACCTAGTTTACTTCATGTTATGTGGATAACCCTGATTCCAATGCCAAATAAGGACAGTATAAAAAAAGAAAAAGAATAGTATCATTCATGTGCAAAGACACAACCTTTTAACACAAAGCATTAGCAAAGAACATCCACATATTTCTTTTCAGAGCCAGTACAAATGAGACAAGGTAAAAATGTACAAGGTAAATAAATAGAGTAGAAGAATCAAAATATTTCTTATTCAGAGACATTTTTATCAATATAGAAAACCCAAAAGAAGCAACAAACTGTTAACTGCCAAAGTCAGTAGACAGAGTCAGGTGCATTACAATACAGTAAAAAAGTAGTTTGAAAATATAATTTGAAAAGCATATAATAGCAGCAGCAATGAAAAGTAAGGCACCTAGGTATCCACTGGACAAAATCTATGCCAGACTTTTCTGTAGAAAATATAAAACTGAGCTGAAGACCTTCACAAACGCACAGAGCAACATGCCTGTTTGTGATTGGGAGATGGGAGTGTGTAGAGATGCCAATTTTCCCCAAATCGACCTAGACTCAGTGCTGTCCAAACAAAATGCCAGGAGGCCTTTCTTTGGAAACTGACTGCATGACTTGTTAGAATAGCAGAGATTCAGTAGAAGCCAAGCCCTCCTCCGGCAAAGACCAACCAGGATGGGGAGATCGCTCCCTAGATGTCAGTTTGAGTCATCTTTCTACTGTTGCTTGGTAAATGTGACCACATTCAATAGTTGCTGCTAAGAGAGTGAGAAAGTTGTCCACACAGCAGAAAAATGCATATAAATGATAAAACATTAATATCTGAAATGCACTTAGAAAGGTCCTACAAATGAATAACAAAATGAGAAGCCAGGAGAAAAATGGGTAAAAGACATGAACAGGCATTTCCTAGAAAGGAAGGTGCTCCCAAAACATGAGCAGTGTTTACTCTGACAAGGCATCTGAGTAGCAGGGACTCGGGCAGCAAGAGGAGAGCAGTCCATCCCTGGGGATTCTCTGTTCCTGCGGCCCTGTAGGGCTGGAGAACTGGATGACTTTTCTCAGGGTTGTTTCCATCAGCTTGTCTGTGAGCTTCCAGGTGGAAGCAGAGCTGGCTGGGTCTGGCTGCCTTGAGCAGAGGCAGGCTTTGCAAGGCCCACCCATGGGATTTTTGACCCAGGCATAACCTGGGACTTCATCCGCAGGAAACCCAGAATCTCAAGGCTAGCTCCAGACCTGAAGACTTCCCTCCTTTTCGGAAAGTTAGAGAGATACTCCCATCGATGTCTGAAATCAACAGCTGCTGCTATGGGCTGAACCACGTCCTCCTAAATGTATTTGTCAGAGTCCTAATCACGAGGACCTCAGATTATGACAGTATGGGGGTGGTTTTTACAGAGGTGATTAAGGTAAAATGAGGTCATTCGGCTGGGTTGACCCGATGTGACCAGTGTCCTTATAAGAAAAAGAGGTTAGGGCACAGACATGCACAGAGGGGATACCACTGAGGACATGGGAAGAATATACCTGTCTACACACCCAGGGGAGGGGCTACACAATACCTAGCCTTGCCCATGCCTGGATCTGACCTACAGTCTCCAGGATGGAGGACAGTAAATGTCTGCTGGGGAAGCTATGTGGTCTGCAGGACGGGGTTACGACACGAACACCCACCCCCGCAGGGTAATCCACTGAGCACCTGGTGCCCATGAAGCTTTCTAATAGGTGTTTCAGAGCCTTTGACGTGCCATATCAAAGGACCCTTGACAGTAATGTGCAACAGAGGGACCAAGCAGGAATGAAAAACAGAATTCTTTTCCACTTCCCACCCCTTGGGCTGCTTGAAGTCCTACATACAGGGACTCAGAGATTCCCTTCCAATTGTTGCATCTTTAACTAAGACAGCAAGCTTGAGTCTTGGGTTGAGTGGCAAGGAGAGGGGCTGCAGACATGTTTTTGGAAAGTGGGAGCATCCTGGCTTCAGAAAGAAGGGGAACCCGGTCAGAGAATGTCACCACTGAAAGGGAAACTGGATTCTCGAATGAAACTGTCTTTAAAGATTCAAGCAATGGGAGGTTAATGCGAAGCTAGCTTCGCATTGATTGGCTCAAGGTGCTTCCAGAGTCCTACTAAGAGCCCAGAGCACAACCTCAGGCCGATCTGTAACTCAGTGAAGAACGCCAGGCCCCAGGCCAAGGTATTACAGGATGATCGGCAGCCCTGCTGTGTCAACTGCAGCCTGATGGGCTGTGTGCATTTTTAAGAAGCTTCGTGCACGCCGCTGTGGGACGGGCTGTTCCGGGAGCCTGGCCAGTGATGTGGAGCCTGAGGTGCGCCGGGGGTGAACAGTGGCCGGGCCAGGGGCAAGCCCTGCCTGCAGGGGTCTCCAAGGCTCTGGGAGCCCAGCTATGCTGATTGGGAACTTGACTTGCCAGGAGCCGTGATCCTGGGACCGAAGCATCCCGGAGGGGAAACAGGCGACCTGTAGGCAAATCCACCCTACAAACGAAGCATGGCCATTCTGATGGCTGGGCCTGTGCTGGGGTCCTGTGGGGCAAGGCCCTTCTGTGAGCCCGAACACCTACCTGCAGATGAAAATGCAGAACCACTGCCCTCGTGGACGGGGGCTCTCCTCCCTTGACGCCCCACCTGACTGGTCCTGAGGGAGCAGCTAACCACCTGCTGTGCCTCCTGCCCCCCAGGAACCCGACAGCAAGGAGAACCTTTACGGGAGGCCCTCAGAATGCCGGGCTGTTATCAAAACGGAAAACCACGAAGTTTGCCCTAAGCCTTATTTGCAAAGCAGGCCAGTACGTGATAAAAGGCTTCCTTCTCAGTCCCCCTTCTTGGCCTAGTTTAAAACAAAACAAAACAAAACAAAACAAAACAGAAGCGTGAGTGTAAGCTACAGACTCTGCAAGGTCTGGGAGAAAGTGGGGTAGTGAGCGGCGGGCAGGAGAGGGGGGCGCGGCACCTGCCTCTGTCACAGCTGGCTGCACATCTGGGGCATGCCCGAGGCAGGCTGGACTCGGGGTCGCTCAGGGGCGCTCGCACCTCGGGGTCATGTGAGCGGCGGCATGCTTGCCCCGCGTGAGGGTCAGACAGCTGGCGGTGGGAGCCCCGCGGGTCCCGGGCCCGTCAGCTCCACCCCGCACAGCGCGCTCGCTCCAACACACTGCGACGAACTTCTGACTTGTGACTGCAAACGACAGGAGCAGGAGGTTCTGGAAGGGGCGGCATGTGGCTTTCTGCCGCAAGGATGCCAGATCCTGAACAGAAATCCTTTCCGGTCCACGTCTCCGCCGCCTTAAGAACCGCGACCCTGACGCGGGGCAGGGACGCCGGAGGTTGTTGCGTGGCGGTGGGCCGGGCCGGGCGCCAGGGCCTCTGTTCAACCAAAACAGATTCACTTTACTCCAGAAAGATCACTCAAGACCAATCCCGCCGCAGGCATTGGCAGGGCCATTCCTCCGAAGGTGTGAGTGACTCCGAGTTCGCCCCCCGGCACCATCCGCCCCTCTCTCTGCGCACCCGGAGTTCGCCCCCCCGACACCATCCGCCCCTCTCTCTGCGCACCCGGAGTTCGCCCCCCCGGCACCATCCGCCCCTCTCCAGCACACCCATTGTTTCGCACAGCTGTAACTAAAGATCCAATCATTTAAGCTTTCAGTTGCGTCAGTTGTATTTTGAGAGTTAATAAATACAGAAGACGCGCTGATTCCCACAATCCTGCTACACCGCAGTCCCTGCTTCTGAGCCGGGTCACACTTGTGGGAGTGTGCGGGGAGCCACGCTGCGGGGCTCAGGGCATGCCAGGGGCTTGGGATCTGCCAAGGAATCGGTGGCGTCCGCAGGCTGGGGCTCGGTCGGTGATCCTGTGGATTGTCCAGACCTGGGGCCGTGCTGGAGAACGTGGTCTCCGTGCAACCGCTGGAAGAGGCTTCAGCTTAACGTCTCAGAGTTTCCCCGGTGGAAGTGGTGTCAGAGCAGATCATCAATCAGGCTGTAAGAGCAGACAGCCACGGCATCTGAGGCATCACATCACGGTCCAGCAAAAGCAATGGGAGCATCCTGTGACGATAAATGGGCCATGTGGGCTTCCTGACCGAGCATCCTGCCCACGGTATTGTCACAGCAAACCGTGGGCTCCGGGAAACCCTCTAATAAACATCTGTGTTCTATACGCGCACACATTATTTGGAAAGCTGTAATGGAGTCTTTATCAGCACACCGCTCATGTAGCCTGAAAACTCATGCATGATCGGACCCCTCCATCCCAAACACCCATGACATGCACCTGACGAGAAAGAGGGTTGAAGACAGAATAATGTGGCTGTGCTGTGTGCAGGGGTCCCGCGCGAGTCTGGGCAGGGAAACACTGGCTCCCCCATGCCCGTCACAGAGGGCGCTCCCTCGTGGAGGGCGTGTCCCTGCTGTCAGGCCTCCGTAAGCCATCAGGGCTTCTGGGGGGGCCAGGTGCCCCCATGACAGGCTTAGCCTCCTGATGGGCAGGGAGGGTACCCGCGGGCCTCCTCCAGGGACACAGAGCCAGTAGATTAGAGATATTTTGAAAGGGGATTTATAGGGATTGGCTCACACGACTGCAGAAGCCAAGTCCACCATCTGCCGTCTGCAAGCTGGAGACGGGGAGGCTGGGGTACCGGTCAGTGTGAGCGGGGGGCCTGAGGAGCAGGGGCCGACGGTGCCGACCCCAGCGGCCGACAGGAGAGGCCCCGGCTCAAGCCACGGGGCAGGGCAAAGGGGGCGAGTCCTCTTCATCCTCCACTCTCCCCAGACTCTCCACACCTTGATGTGGGCGCCCCAGACCGTGGCCAGCCACGTGGACACACAGAATTAGCCACAGTAAGCCACTATCATATTCCAAAATGGAGAATAAAGTTGGGGAGATATAGAAGCGGAGTCTCTGCCCATGGCCAATTTCTGTTTGAATTATGGAAAGGAAGGGATGAGCTTTCCCATCCCCCAGGGATTACTTTCTTGTCGGGCACCGCTCTGTTTCCTATCAGGACAGGAGCAAGAACGAGGCGCTGGCTGACAGCGGCCTCCCCAGCGCACCCCCAGCAGAGCCCCCCGGCTCCCAAGGGCAGCTCCCTGGGCAGGGCAGCAGGCATTTCCACATCAAAACGTCCAAGTCCTGAGAAAGCACTTTACTAGAATTCTCTTCCAACGTTCGCATTTTCTCTATGAATGTCGAATAGTCAAACGTGGATTAAAATATTTTAAAAAACAATGACCTGAGAGAGAAGCAGGGTGTGTGTGATGCCAAGCAAGGTGGGCTGTCCCTGCACCTGCACCCCCTCCGGAGTTCCGGGCTGCCCTCAGGGGTCCCAGCAGGCTCTGCGCTGGGTGGGCAGGCTGACCTGGTGCCATGGCCAGCAGCGGCCGTGGGGTGGCCTAGTCCCACCCGAACCCCCTCATTCTCCCTCTCACCCAGGGGCTTATCCTTCTGAGCCTCAGACCGCTGTGGCCAGGACGAGGGGACAGGATAGTATTTGCAGGCCCATGTGGGTGTAGAAAGGGAAATAATGTGGCTTTTGTTGTCCTCCGGTGAGGGGACAGGGTCCAGGAGGGAGGGGATGACCCAGGACTGAACCCCGCTTCCCGCCCTGGCCCGCACCCGTGCTCCGGTGAGGGGACAGGGCCCAGGAGGGAGGGGATGACCCAGGACTGAACCCCGTTTCCCGCCCTGGCCCGCACCCGTGCTCCGGTGAGGGGACAGGGCCCAGGAGGGAGGGGATGACCCAGGACTGAACCCCGCTTCTCCCACCTGCGCACACCTGGAGCAGGCCGCTCAGATGTGTAAAGGAATGGAGGGCAATGGGGGGCCCACCGCCTTCTGCTTTCCCCTTCCTGAGACATCCGTGCCTGAATGCAGATGAGGGCTCTCCCGGAGCCACCGTCTACGGAGTCGTGATCGGGAAGGACGGGGAGGCAGCTCCAGGTCGCAGGGCTCTGAATCCGCCTTGACGTGGACCACAGGCCACCGGCCGTCTCGGACACGGAGCCCCCCCCCCCCCCCCCCGCAGCACTGGATCTGGTTCTGGGTCCCACGTGTGCCTGGAGCTGGAGGCGGCCGGCTCAGCCCGGCCCTCATGCTTGGACGCCGTCCTTTCCGTTCATCCATTCTGTGCAGCTATTCA
The DNA here is from genome assembly GCA_004023965.1 of Spilogale gracilis. Lineage (NCBI taxonomy): Eukaryota > Metazoa > Chordata > Mammalia > Carnivora > Mephitidae > Spilogale > Spilogale gracilis. Next base: position 24,174 of record PITA01010530.1, read on the forward strand.
ACGCCTTTTACTTTTCTTGGTGTTTGGGTTTTAAATACTCCTCTGCACACATACATCTGTAAGCTGCTCTTGGTTCAGCGTCGCAGTGGGTGATGTGCGTGGGGTTTGCTTCTCCGGCTTGGCCAGCCTGCGCCGCTCTACCCCTCGGCCAGCGCTCCCCTCGGACTGGCATGCAGACGGTTTCCGGGTGCTCCTTACTGCCGCTAACGCCGCCCCTCCTCCCCGGCCACTCACCACACCGTTGCCGCCTTGTCCACAGCTTGGGCGACTCTCCTGAGCCCCATCTGCCTCGCCCCATGGGAGAGGAGGAGGCAGGTGAGCCCTCCCGCGGCAGGTGTGGGCACCTGTCACCCCCGCGACAAAGGACCCCCAGGCTCTCTTCTCTCTCCCATAGACAGCAGCTTCCTTACCGTGAAATCACCGTGAAATCACCGTGAAATTTGTCTTTCGAAAGGACTCTGCTCTTCTCCACTGAGTGGGAACTGATCTCAAGTCTGCCTCAAGAGACAAAAGAGGTTCATAGCGAGGAGTAGAGGTAGGCATCCCAACAAGACAAAATAAATCTAGAAATACATTATTTAAAATAACTTTGGGGGGTTAAAACCTCTACACATTCACACACATAACATGTTTTAGAAATTTTATAAAATTTATAAATTTAAATATATAATTTATAATTTTATAAATTATAAAGTCCCCTTATAAATTTGGAATGTGGAAGGATTTTAAACTATTTCCCCAAATCCAAAATTCGTAATAAAAGATGAGACTGATAAGCTTGGTCACAGACATTTTTAAAACCTTCATAGCAAGAGGAAAATGGCAAATATCAAAGTAAAGGCAAAATAGCAGCTGAGGAAAACATCTGTGATTTACATCACAGTCAAGTGCTGACTTTTACAATAGATGAGAGCAAAACGGATCAAAGAGAATGAAGGAAGGAAGAAAGGGAGGGAGGGAGGGAAGGTAGGAGGGAGGATGGAGGGAAGGAAAGAAGAAAGAAGGAATTCCAATAGCGCAGTAGAAAGACAGGCAACGGATATGAGAAGGTGTTCCACAGCGAGGGGGACACAACAGTTCTTAACTGATGAAGAGGAGCTCCATTTTATCCACAGAAATGAGCAGGTAGATGAAGCCACGCTCATGATCGGCTCCATGAATGGGTACAGACCTTTGGAGACCAGTTCACAGTATTTCTCCAAATTACAAATGCATATTCTTCAGACCTAAACACCCCACTTTAGGGCTTTTGTCTGTGCGAGACCTACTTGCTCACATCACAATGTGAATCCAACCCCTTCTCTTTGCAGCAGAACTTCCGCCGGGGACGGACCGGGGGCCGCCTGCGTGCCCACCCATGCCGACCGGTCACTGGAGCACTGCCCCCCCGCGGCCACAAGGCTTAGCGCGCCTACGTTTCTCCACATTTCCAGGTGGCCTCGTTTCTGCTCTTCCTCCATCGTTTTATGATTGCTCTGTGGGTGTGTTTACGGTTGGTGTTTGGTAAACAGTTTTTATGAGCATGAACAGTTTCTTTCCACTTTTTTCGTTTGGACGATATAGTGCTGTGGAACTTCGTCAGATCGTCTTGTCCCGCTTCCTGAGACGGTCACGTACCTCTTTTGCCTCGTTAACGTCATGTATTAAGTTGATGCATTTCCTTTTTCTTTTTTCAATGTTTTAAGTATGTACTTTTTCAGAATTTACTGTTTTTCTTTTTGGGGGGCTGTAAAACCATCTTGGTAGCTCTCACCCATTTAGTCAGATGTGTTCTTTTGGATACTTCTAGGGGGGTTGAAAAATCAGTGGCTTCGTTGACCAGTAGGTGTGTGTTAGATCGATCCCTAGACTTTTTTACATCATTCTGCATCCAGTTAGAATCACGGTTATATCAGCCTTTTTAAAATTAGCCTTATCAAAGAAATGACCAGCTTGATTCTTTTCTTCTCTTCCATCACAAATTACGTAAAATAAAGAATTCTCCATTTCTTTAAGTTGAAAAATCAAAAAGAAAGCTCTCCAAGCTACATATTTTAAATAAAAATCACAGGCACAGAATGGTGGAACATACTGCTTTTTTATTGTGCTAAAATACACACAGCCAAGTTCGCCGTTACAATCTTCTTAAGTGTCCAGTCCGGGGGCACTGCGAGCGTTCCCTCTGCGGTGCCGCCGGCCCCAGGAGCGTCTCCAGCACCTCCCATCTTCCAGCACACGGCGACTCCCCACGCCGCCTTCCCCTCACCTGCCGGCACACGGGCTTCTCCTTTCTGCTTCGGGGACTCAGACTACTTTGGGTCCCCCGTGTAAGCGGAATCACACGGCGTTCAGTGTTTCGTGACTGGCTTCTTTCAGTCGGATGCTGTCCTCGAGGCTGACCCGCCTTGGGGCAGATGCCAGAGCCCCACTCCTTTCTAAGGCAGACAGTGCTCGTAGCGTGGGTGTACCATTCACCTGCTGATGCACATGAGCTGCCCCGCCGTGGACAGCGATGCTGCCGTGAGCGTAGATGTGCCCAGAGGCATCTCCCTGCCTGCCTTCAGTTACATGGGCGGCTTTCATGGTCCCTGTTTCCTGAAGAGAGTGTGCATAGTCCCCAGATATCTCCTCGCTTTTCCTTTCCGGCCCACATGCCCTGGGGGCTTGGGCCACTTTGTCCCCGGGAGCCTGCCCGAGAGCAGCACCGTCGGCCCTGCGGGGACCCGGTGGCGTCCATGTCCTCTGTGGCCTCCAGCAGGTGCTGAGCTCACGCCAGTGCTTGGTCTCCAGTGGGGACGGCTCCGCGGGTGAGGACGGCACGCACGCCCCAGCCTTGGGGACAGGCCTCGTCCTCTCGCAGACCACCACGCCCTCGCCCGGGACCTTCCCTCTCCTCCCTCTCTGCCGGCGTCCATCTGTCAGTCTGTCTCTCTGTTCATGTGTGTGGGTTCTGGGGTCCACCGTTTGGCCGCTGAATCCCGGGCCCCCGCAGGTCTGGGATGGGGTTCCAGGGCCACAGGCCCAGTGAGGTCTAACTTAACCTCCTGGCAGTGCCGAGCTCAGCGGTGTTGATCCCACGTCCGAGTGAGAAAATGAAGGTTCAGATCCGGTTTGGCCAGGCTCACATATCCCCATAGGTGAGAAGATGGAACAAAGCCCGTGTTCACATGATCCTTCTTTGAAAGAATTCACGGGGGCCCCTGAGTGGCTCAGTTGGTTAAGTGTCTGCCTTCAGCTCAGGTCATGATCCCGGAGACCCAGGATCGAGTGCCACATCGGGCTCCCTGCTCGGCGGGAAGCCTGCTTCTCCCTCTCTCACTCCCCCTGCTTGTGTTCCCTCTCTGGCTGTGTTTCTCTCTGTCAAATAAATAAAATCTTAAAAAAAAAAAGAAAGAATTCATGAAAATAAATAATGCCCTTAACTTTACCACATCAGAAGGCTACTGTTGTTTAGAAGTAACAACCACATCTGTAGGGAGAAATTGAGCCTAAAAGAAGAAAACAGGGAGCCTGTGGGGAGGTCAAGGCTGGCTGTGACCCGGGAAGGAGTGTGAATTGGAAAAGCAGGTGGGAAACCTTCCCTCCTGCCCAGCTATCTGGAGCCTGCTGGGCTCGATATTCCCAGCAGCCTCCCAGCCTCCATCCGCTCCCAGGTCCTGCCTCTCCCCTCCTCCCAGTGATTTGTGCCCCCTACCCCGTCGCCACAGCGGGGCAGCATGGGTCCCAGAGAACCGGAGCCCCTCCCCCTCTGTGCTCATCGGCCTGCCCGCTCTGTCCTCCCGCGTGTCCTGCTGGGTGCACCTGCCTGTGAGCGGCTGTCTTCATAGGCAGTGGGGGATGGGTGTCCCAGAGATGGAAGTGGAAGCAAGGCCACCCAACAGGGAGTGAAAGCCACTCAGTCCTTCCTGTGCCCTTTCCCAGAGGTGCCGCAAGGAGTCAGAAGCAGCCCTGAGGGAGACGCAGCCTGATGGCAGGACCTCCCACCTTCCGTGTTGGCGATTTTCAAAGGTCGAACAGAGGTTGTGAAAGCCTCCTTCCCCTTCCCATTCCTGGGACCCCTGGCCACGAAGGACGTGCTGCACAGGGACCAGGACTGTCTGCCTTTGGAAGTGGAGTCCAGGCCACCCGTTAGCATGCCATGCAGCCGGGGAGACCTTGTTCCAGCGGAGAAGGGGAGCTTCTGACGGGACAGGCGGCGGGGTGGGGGTGGGGGGCTTGCCAGAGCGGCCGGGCAAGGGCCGATGAGGACCGGTCATGCTCCCACCGGGACCCCCGTCTCCCCTCCTGAGAGCACGCATCCTGCCTGGGGCGCCGGCCCGCCGCGGGGAGCTTTGCTGGGACTGTCTGGGACCCCCCGGGAGGGCTGCTCCCAGCCACGGAGGCACTGCCCAGCCATGACTGTGAGGAGCGTCTCACCTGCACGGTTTTTCAGTGGGTGACGCACTTGTCCCCGAGGAGAAGCAGGCCTGCCCTGCTGTAATGTGGGGCGAGCTCAGGTGGGCTGCCGGCGGGCCCTGCACTTGTCATGGCCCCCTGGGGTTGTGGGGGGTCCTTGCTTACCTGCCTTCAGGCCTCCAGGTGGCCCCTCTTGCGGGGGACCCCGAGTTCCCTGAGAGATGGACAAGGACAGGGTTCCGGTCAGGATGATGCAGTCTCTGCGCGGCAAGATGGGTGGAGGGGCCCTCCTGGGACGCTGGGCCCTCCTTGCCTGGGCACAGGGGTTGCCCTCAGAGGAAGAAGGGAGAGCCACTGGGCACCCGGGAAAAGTGTCCCTGGAGACCAGAGGACGTTTCCTAAAGTAGGCAGTCTCCCCTTTCCTGAGCACAATGATGCCTTCTTGCACGATCATCTCTTTTCCATTCGAAATAAAGTGAGCCAAAGATAAAATAAACACATCACTGTAGAAAGAAAGGAAGAATTCTAAGATAAAGTATAGTGGAAGGTCAGGCACAGTTCAGTAAGAGGTCAAGTAGATAAGCATAACACAATTATTGTGTTTGTTATACACACAAAAAATCACCAAGACTCCCCTTGACTAAGTCCAAAAGCCCCAAATCCATTGGGACATCAGCCGAGGTGGCAACTCCCATAGGTGTATAACACGGGCCACTTATGCAATTCCACACTTTCTGGGAGTCGCGTTAAAAAAAGTGAAAAAGAACAGCGGAATCTAGTTTGAACACTGTGCTTTGTGCTCCCCAGTGTATCCAAACATCCTCGCAGCGGTGCGTGCCCAGGACAGGGCATGTGGTGAGGTCTCATGCAGGGCTGCCCCTTTCCGACGCAGCGTGATTGTCACCCTTACCCTGCGTCTGTTTGCAGCAGCCCTTCCCCCCCCCCCCGCCGCACGACTTGCTTCGCTCTTGAGTGTCTCCCGCAGCCGTGAGAGGCGGTGGCCGCAGCAGCGGCTCAGAGGAGAGGCCCAGGCACAGAGCCTCCCCGCGGACCACAGCCCTGCGGCTCCAGGCTGCGCTAGCCGTGGACGGGGCGCCGCGTGCTCGTGGTCCTTCTGCACGGAGTGGGGTGGCCAAAGCGTTGGCGGACAGTCACGGACTCCTACAGCTTCGCAGACACTGGGGACGCAGGTACACACCCCGGGGCCACCCCCAAAGTAAGCGAGGGGGCCCTTCACATCAAAGGGTCGGGCAGAATCCTGGGGCAACATCCCACCAGGGGTGCAGAGCAGTGAATTCTCCCAGCTCCATAGGGAAGCCAGCTCTACAGCGCCCCCACGGGAGAAGAAAGAGATCAGACCGCATCGGGGTCCAGAGACACTGAGACAACAAATTAAGCAGGGATTGCGGGGCTTTTCAGAGAAAGAGAGGAGATACCAGATTTTACACTCAGCCCAACTACTGTTTAACATTGAGAACAAAAGAAAGATTTCTACCACTCACACGCTCTTTTTGAAAACAAGCACATTACTCAATAAAATGCACCACCACACCAAGAATGAAAGAAGACTCCCCAAAGATCTAGAGTCCAACTCCCAAATCCACTCTTTTTCCGTGGCCCATCTTTTTAGAAAATGTGTCCCGAGAAGCACGAGTCTCCTGAGATGCTGGGAAGTGTAGGGTTTCTCAGTCTGATGCACGTGGGAACCCAGCCTCTGCCACCAGGGTATCCCATCAGCGGGTCTGGGGGCCACTTGCCCTGGGGCGCTCACCACATCTTACCACGGGCTAGAATGGCCAGTCGTCAGGATGCTGGACGATCTGTCCAGGTCCCCAGGCAGCTGAGCAGGGGGTGGGGGTCTGGGGGATCATCCCAGCGGGAGCACGGCCCTGTGGCCTCTGCCCAGCCCTGAACACACCCTTCTCTGCAGTTCTGTCTGCAAGAGGGAAGCTCAGATGTCCACAAACCAGAACGGAATGTCCATCTGCTGTCTCCGTCCCCCCGAAGCCTCCCTTCTGGTGGGAGGGGTCCTCCCCAGCTCCGTGTGTTGCCCTTGGATGGGAGCGTGACGTTCTTCCGGCCTCAGTGCTGGGCCTGGAGGAGACAGCGACGCAAGCTGATCATGAGCGACCTTTCCGAGTGTTACTTTGGAGAACAGGGAAGAAGGTTTTGCCTTCTGGGCTGCAGGATGTGACCCCATGGACTGGGAATGTTGGAGGCTAGCTGTCACCCCCCCTTGTCACGCGGACAAAGCCCTGTGCTCTGCTGCCAATGCACCTGCTAGAATTCTGCTTCCTCAACGTCGTCTCTTCCTTTTAAGCGGCAGGAACTCTTCATCTGTTGAATGCTGCTGGGGAGTGCTGGTCCTGGAAGAAGGAAGCGTTTCTGCCATGCAGGCTGGAGCGGGTGCTGTCAGAGACCATGGTGGCGTGTCCAGCGGCTCGGGGTGACCGCTGTCACAAACAGCTCCCACATCTCTCAGTTCTTAGCTTTGCCAAATCTAATCCTGCGGTGGCCGGTCTGCAGGAGCTGAGGGTAGCCCTGACAAGCAGCGAGAACGAGGCAGCCTTTCCTCCTCCGTCGGTGCCTGTGGCTCTTGGTCACAGCAGTCCAAAGAGCGGTGGCGGCGACGCAAGGTTCCCTGAGGCTGGTGCGGTTTCATGAATGAGAGAGTACCAAGGTCCCGGGCGGGGGGCGGGGGGGGTACCCGAGAGGGCTGCCCCTGCAGTTCCTCAGTCTAGCGGTTTTTAGGGGATTGTTGGCAGGCTATTTTGATGTGATGGACCCTCCCTGTGCCTGTCATCTAATCAGCTTTTTGTCATCTATCTGTCATGTGGGAAAGGGTGGGGGGTTCCTTCCAGGCTCCGTGTAAACTGCTTTTAAGGATGTCTTCCTCTTAGGGCTCTTAGGGCAGGACCCCTTTTGTCCCCCCCGGCCTTTCTTCTAGTTACCCTTCACGGGAAGACAGGGGCCTCAGTTCCCGCCACGAGCAGCTGGGCCGCACCAGCAAGCCCAGGGGGAAGAGAACCGGAGCAGACAGGGAGGCCGCTGTGACAGAGCACCCAGCACGCAGGCCTGCCCGCAGCCAAGAACACCCTGAGGTCGCAGATGTGCGCCTTGTTCCCCGGCACCTCGGGAGGGACACGTTCTCAGGCCTGGGCCGACCGGGCGACCGTGGCTGTGTGCTGGGGGCCCACGTGCGTAGCAGCAGCCACAGAGAGCCCCCTGAAAGCGTGTGGCAGGGGGGACGCACTCAAGTCCCCATGAGGTGGCCAGTTGTGCTGCTCTGAGGAGGGACAGCGGCCTCTGAGACCCACTTCCCATCCCCCACCCCAGCAGCGGCCACCAAGTCCCCTGACCCCCGCAGTGAGGGTTCATTTTAAAGAAAAGCCTGAATTCCAAATTTCTTTCTGAAATCTCTTGATACTTAAATGTGTGACAATTGGTAAGGATTTCTCTTTTGTCATCGATTTTAAAAATGCTAAACTTTCATCAGGCAACCAGAATATGTTTGCAGGCTCCTGATTTGCAATTTTCCTTGGATCATAAAAGGCCCTTACTGTTTCCCACAAAAACTGGGAGCAGTCTAGTGACTCGGGAAACATCTAAACATCTCCAAAGACTGTTTTTGGTTTTGGTTTTTTTTTTTTTTAAGATTTATGTATTTGGGGCTCCTGGGTGGCTCAGTTGGTTGAGCAACTGCCTTCAGCTCAGGTCATGATCCTGGAGACCCGGGATCGAGTCCCACATCGGGCTCCCTGCTCAGCGGGAAGCCTGCTTCTCCCTCTCTCACTCCCCCTGCTTGTGTTCCCTCTGTGGCCGTGTTTCTCTCTGTCAAATAAATAAAATCTCAAAAAAAAAAAAAGATTCATGTATTTATTTTAGAGAGAGTGTGTGAGCCTCAGGGGGAAGGGCAGAGGGAGAGACTCTCAGGCCAACTCCCTGCTGAATGTGAGCCTGACCCGGGGCTCCATCTCATGACCCTGTGATCATGACCTGAGCCGAAACTTAGAGTCAGATCCTGAACCGATGGAGCCTCGGAGGCACCCCAACATGACTTTCTGGAAGTGAGGCCTCTCTCTGCCTGGAGTTTTGGGCTGCACTTGACCTAGAGTCGCTGCCTGTGGACACGTGTGCTGTGTCCCCCTCGATGGCCTGCCCAGACCCCACTCCCGCCAGAGGGAATTGGGTGCAAGGAAACTTTGTGAGCCATTTTTACAAAATACGTTCCAGAGGGTGTGAGCCCCACTAAGTACTTTAAAAAGAGGACATGTGGCCCAATGTATTCTTTTTTGAAGATTCACAATATGCACACCCATGTGACAGACTCCCAGGAGCTCCACATTTTTTTTATTTTTTTAATTTATTATTATTTTTTAAAGATTTTATTTATTTATTTGACAGCAAGAAAAGGAACCCAAACAGGGGGAGTGAGAGAGGGAAAAGCAGGCTTCCGCTGAGCAGGGAGCCCGATGCGGGGCTCAATCCTGGGACTCCGGGATCATGACCTGAGCCGAAGGTAGATGCTTAATGACTGAGCCCCCCAGATGCCCCCCCCAGGAGCTCCACATTGAAAACAAACAAAAACAGCAGTGTCTGTGTCCTTATCTTTAACACAAAGCCTCCCGAAGTCAGTGAGCAGACGACCCCATTTTCTCAGTCCTGCCCACCATCCTAACTACAAATCGGGGTGTGTTTTGGAAGCAGACGGTTTAGAAACCTGCCCAGCCGGGAACCCACCACCAGCCTCCTGTGGCTGAGCCCCCCTCCGGGGTGGGAGACCACCTTGCCACCCCACTCACATTGAAGGCGTCTGAAAAAAATGCCTGTATTTGAACTTTTAAAAGACCCAACACAGGGTTCAAAGAGAAACAAAGAGCGCGGCGATGGACTCCTCTGGTGGAGTGCTAACAGCAGGTCCCGTTAAAGCTGACGGGCCTAAGTTCTCCTAGAAGGCAGAGATTGTCAGGAAGGATAAAGAACTCAGGCCCTCTGGGTGCTGTGTGCAAGAAACACACTCATGTATTTGTTTGTTTTTATAGAAAATGAATTCCTTATTTTACTTTATTTGAATTTTATTTTATTTTTTATTATTATGTTCAGTTAGCCAACATCTAGTGGATCGCTAGTGCTTCGTGCGGTGTCCAGCGATTCGTTAGCTGCTTGTGGCACCCAGGGCCCGTCACCACATGCGCCCTCCTCAATGCCCACCACCAGTTACCCTGCCCCCCTCCCCCCTGTAACCCTCATTTTGGTTCCCAGAGTCCAAAGTCACTCATTATTTGTCTCACTCTCTAGCTTCTTCGCATTCGGTTATCCCTCCTTTGGTCCTCTGTGCTATCCTTTATATTCCTTTTATAAAAAAATATTTTATTGATTGATTGATTGATTGATTGATTGATTGATTGATTTATCAGAGAGAGAGAGATTGAGAGCATAGGCAGGGGGAAGAGGGAGGGGGAGCAGCAGGCTCCCAGCTGAGCAAGGAACCCGATGCAGGGCTTCATCCCAGGGCCCTGGGATCATGACCTGAGCCGAAGGCAGACACTTCGCTGACAGAGCCACCCAGATGCGAATGGGCTAGCAGCAAAGATATGGGGGAGAATGCACTGTGCAAACAGGAATCACGGGAAAGCTGGAGTCGCCACATTAATAGCCCGAAAGCAGATGTGCCTAATAATAGCTTCAGCACAGATGAAGCAAGGCTGACATCTGAAAGAGGAACTGACGAATCTGCAATGATAGCTCTCAGTAAGTGCTCAACAGAGAAACAGTAGGGACCCCGAGGTTTGAGCAACACCGCCAACCTTCTCCACCAGCTGACATTTACAGGGCGTCATGATCACAGATTAGGGTAGACCGCCCTCTGGGATGCAGGACAGGTCTCGGTAAATTTAAAAGGACTGACATCAGACAGAATATGTTTTCTGACCACAACAGAATTGAATTAAAAACCAGTAACACAAAGATAACTGGGAAATCTCCAAGTATCTGGAAATTAAACAACACACTTCTAAATAACCACGGACACCCCCACCCAAAGAAAGATCAGAAAGTGTATTAGTTTCCTAGGGCTGTTAATACCCCCAATTACCCCAAATTGGGTGGTTTAAATGACAGAACTCTATTCTCCTGGAGTTGAGGAAACCACGACTCTGTAGTCAGTCTTATGGACTGAAACCTTGGAAGCTCCAGGGGGCCCCCTCTTGCAGCTCCGGGGGCCCCAGGCTGTGGCGGCTGTGGGCATCCCTCTTGCCCGCCCGCACACTGCCCTCTGTGCCTGTCTCTCTTGAAACCCCTTCAGGTCTCTTTGGAGGGTCCATGACAAAGTTCCCTCACAGGACCCTCAGCACAAACACATCTTTGCCACGGAAGGCGATAGTCACAGGTTCTGGGGATGAGCAAGCAGATGTATTTTTTGAGCCACCATTCAACCCACTACACACACAAAGCAAAAGAGAAAATACTTTGAATGATAATGAAAACACAAAATGTCAAAACCTCAGGATGCAGCTAAAGTTGTAAGTAGAGGGAAATTCATAGTCACGAATGTTTGCATCACGAAAGAAGAAAGGTGTAACATCAGTGGCTCAACTCCTGCATGAAGAAGCTAGAAGAAAAAGAACAAAACAAACTTAAGTGCGTGGAAGGAAATATTAAAATAAGGGATGAAATTTAGATGGAAAATGGAACCATAATAAAGAAAATGAATAAAAGCTAAAGCTGATTCCTTGAAGTAGTGAATAAAATGGATGATCTTCTGGACTGATCAGGGAAAACAGAGAAAGAACAGAAATTACCAGTGCTGGGAGCAAGAGTGTGGGCATTCCTCCAGGTCCCACAAGTGGGGACGTGTCCCGGACGACCACGTCAGCAGCTCTGACACCCTGGATTGGAGGGACAAATTCTCTGAAAGACACAACATCGCTGCTGACACAAGAATACATTTTTTTAAAAAAAGAGTAGACTTATCGAACAGAGAAATGGAACCTGAAATAAAAACAGAGAGAACTCCAGCTGATTTTAGCGGTGCGTTCTGACAGATATTTGGGGTAGAAAGATGCTAGGCACGCACAAGCTCTACCAGAAAGCAGGCAAAGACCGACACTTCCCAGCTCAGCTACTGGAGCTGCTACTCTGCCTGAACGAAATCCAGGCAGCCCATTGTCAGACGGTAAAATTACAAAACAGCATCTCTCATGAACACAAATGCAAGGACTCTCAACAAATTGAATCCACAAATATATATATATATATATATATATATATATATATATATATAAAAGGATAGTATACCAGGTTATAGTGAGTTGACTTGTAGCCCCTAAAAGGATTTGCTGAAATTCTAACCCCAGGTACCTGTGTGTGTGCCCATATTTGGAAATAGAGTCTCAGCCTAAAGTTCCTCAAGCTCTGTCTGCTTTTCTTGGGAGCTTGCCACGCATCTGTTAGGGCCTGCTTAGCCTGAAGGCGGGCAGAACAGGCTCTGAAACTTCCTGGCGACTTAGGCCTCTGCATATCTAAGACCCCCTGGTGATTGATGCCTTTACAAGGCCTGTGTTAACCAAATGGAGGCAGATAGGTCAAGGAACCATCTGTGCATCTTGCTTCCTTGCCCCAGTACCGGAAATGTGTGAGCAGTCCAGGAACTGGGGAGGGGGCTAACGATGTTATCTCACCCATCCAGGAAAATTACTGTGTAACTCTTGCTTGCTGTTTAAAACGTATATAAACCCCTAGACCCTTGCATTTCGGGTCCTTGCTGAAACCCGCTGTGCCGGGCAGATGCTTGGACCCTAGCTAGCTGGAAATAAACCTCACGGTGTGATTTGCATTATCCTGAGCGTCCTCGGTTTCTCTTTGGGGAGGCGGTCGACATCGGACTTTAACACATCCAGCAGGGGAACTCCCGTTTGGTTCCGTTCCAGAAACCAACCGGAACTGGCTGCTCTGGTACCTGATGGCCTGGAGGCGAATGTGACAGGCTGACCGAGGGCAAGGGCACAGAGCCCCTGGGAAGGGTCTGCGCAATACCAAGCACGCACCAGCTTCACGGGCAAATTCTGCTGGCAAGGGCAAGACCGCTAACCCCACAAGCCGAGCAGAGAACAAAGTGCTGGGGACACACACCGCCACCCGCTGGGTGCCGGCCACTACGGAGGACTCCATCAAGACGGTGGCCTTCTTTGCGTCCTCCCCACTTCATTGTTCCAAGAGATTAAATCAGACTTTGTGCTCCACAACCTGAGAAAAATTTAACTCTGCATTATGTAAATATGAAGCACAACCCGGTGTTCCTGGAGCAGCCCGGGCCCAGGGCAGCCTCTCCCGGGAAGCACAATGCAGCTCATCCACCGGGCCCATTATACACGCCTCGTCGCCGCAGACGCCGCCAGCCCCGGGGACAAAGGAGTGCCGCCCGCCTGCACCCTCTTTTGTGGCTGCCAGCCATCTTTTGTGGTGTGGCCTGGGAAAAACTGAAGGAGCCGCCCCACTACAGAAACCCCTGTCGGAGAAAAGGGGCCCTCCCTCCACCTGGCTCGGAGCTCAGAGCGCAGCCGCAGCCCTTCTCATTTCCTAGGCAACTGGAGGCAGGGAAACAAGGTGCCACAGGACACGGGATCCAAATCTCAAAGCGAGGTTGGGAAGCTTAAGGGGAGGGAGGAGGGGAGGCCCTGAGGGGGAGGGGAGGCCCCCTGCCACCTCCTCCAGGAAGGCACCAGGCACGGGTGGTGGCCGCTGCTGCAGGCTTGGGGACAGCCCCTGCTCTCTGCCTCTCCTGGAATCAGGGACCTAATTGTAAACCCCTGAGTCACGGGGGTGGAGCCTGCCAGGGTTGATTAGAAAACGAAATCATCAAAACTGACAAGGAGGCAGAAGCTTTCACAAACATGAAATCTGTGTGAGATAAATGGAGCAAAGGAAGAACACGCAGTGGTTTGGGCACGCCCCTGAATAACAACACGCCATGGCGCACACACGAATCGGAAATACATTTTGAGCTGAGAAGCTCAGCATTCACTGGGTGCTTGTGGAAGGGCATCAGATGCCTGAAATTCAAATACAACAGCAGCCTGTGTGTGCCGGGGGTCCCCCACCTCCCCAGCGCCCTCCCCTAGGAGGCCCCGCCTGCTGCCTAGAGCCCTTGCTCTGCTGCTCTCTTCCAGACCCCGATGCCCCTCCCAACACGTCTCTGCCTCTGGGCGCAAGACAGACATTTAAAAACAAGTCATGTCTTGGATTAGCGTGGCTTTGAGGCAAGAGACTCTGCTTCAGGCATGGGTGGGAGCTGGAAGCCGAGGATCGGGAGGAAGACGGGTGCTTCCAGGGAGGGACGCAACATACAAAACCCCTGGGGGCCTGGCGGACCTCCCTGGCTGCTGACTCCCAGCCGCCTCCACTGCGGGAGTCGGAAAGCAAAGGTGGAGGGAACTCATTTTGCACCTGTATCATTTAGGAAAATACATGCATTACGCATTTTAGGCACGCAGTATTTTTTATACAGGTAGGTAATTACTGTAATCTGAAAAAAAAAAAACAAACCTGCTTCCTATTGGGGGAGAAAGGGTTTGAGATTTTTACACAACCTCTGGACCTCATGTCAGTAGAAGGAACAAAGAAATGACGTCGTCCCCATAAGCCAGCTCAGGCCTCTTGGACGTTTTCAGACCCTGCTTGTAAATGTCGTACTAAACTGGGAGCCCAGGAGCACTAAGCTGGTCTGTCCTGCTTGCGGGGGGGGTGGGGGGGGGGTAGCCAGCCATTGACAGCTTTCCTGCAAAATATGATGGCACTCTGGGAGGTGAATTCTCTAGACGTGGCCGTCTTTCCAGCAACTCCCGTAAAGCGGGTTCTGAAGTGCCCTCCATGCGTCTACAGGCTGCTGGCACAATGCATGCTAAGTGAGTGCGTGCTCTGGTGTAGACCAGCAGGCAGACGGAGGCCGTGGGTCTCGGGGAGTGTCGGCGAAGAGGAAGGACGTCTGCGGGTTGATGGGGGCTCAGTGGGGGCTCTGGAGGTGAGCCGAGCATCCAAAGGCCAGAACCGGCACCACAGTGACTCAGGTTGTTCCTGAAGGCAGAGAGCTCTGCTCTCCAAGTCCTACCAACGGATGACACGCCACTTTGGGGAGCTGGTCCAGCTCTCATCAATAACCTGTTATAAACTGACTGCTAAGGAGTCTATAGGAATTCTTCCTGGATCTGCCTGGACATGCTGCGCTTTGCTTCCCGGGTGTTTGCGGAGAGCAGGGAGAGCCTATGAGAGGTCCTGGGGTCTGTCTACACCTCGAAGGAGCTACCTTATGTTTTTCAGAAGACGGAGCACACTTCCCCCGGTTTCAGTCAGATGTTAGTATCCATCCCCTTTTGTGAATATCAGGTGTTTTGTTCCATCCACTTGTAGAAAAACAGTTTCTCTCCATCTTCAGTTGTTTTCCACCCTGATGATTCACTTTGAAGGTCAGTAGCCTTGCCTGGGGTGCCCCCGCCCCTCCCATCATCCCCTCTGGCTGCAGCCAGCCAGATCCCAGTGAGGGGCGCCACTCCCCTACCCCATGCACCTTGGGGCAGCTGCCGTCTCCTCGCTGGGCTGGGGGCTTGACTTGGAGCCAGCAGCTAGCGGGCACCTCTTGAACAAAGAAAAAAATGCTGCAAATTTTACTTCTGTGCCACTGTAGGAAAGATTTTGTTTGCTTCTCTTATTTGTGGCACATACTTAGAAAAATTAGTGGGACTTTTGCTCGGCATTTTGATGTACAGTGTACCTTCTTCCATTGGCATTTGAGAAAATGGCTTAGATGGTCTGTAGGCTCTCTGTGGGCTCTTAGTTTTAAATATTTCGCCATAATTTTCCCCAACTAATAATCATGACTGGTTGCCCCAACATGCAGTCTTGAAAATTTTCGTTCTGCTTCTGTTCCTCTTTTGGAAAATGACAGCCCAGAGCGCCTTAATTATTGATGATTTTCTTTCTCATGCAAATTTTATCATTTTGCAGACACACTGGTATTTTCTTAGTACCTCAGCAATTTAGAAGAGCCGCAAGGCACTGCTGTCTACGATGGTCAAGTGGGAGTGGAGGGGGGGTAGGCTCAGTGACCCCCAGAAGCTGGGACGCCGCGGTTTCTGAGAGAAATCCCCAGCAAGTCAACACCCAGTTTCTTTTGCCAGGTCTCCACAGATGGGCTAAGTGGCTCAGGATTCTCCGGCCACCCCAGCACGGCTGCCCCGGATGTCCACCTGAGACCCCAGAAGACACAGGCTGATCTGTACCGCCTTCATGGCGCTGTGCTGGGCCAGACGCAGCATAGGAGGCCTTGCCATGAGAGAGGTGGGACTGCTCTGCTACCTGGGCTTCATGGTCTTCTGGAAACATTAGGGTGTTGGGGGGGGCCTGCACCCCTAGCGTTTTGTAAGCTAAACCATCCCTGAAAGACACGAAGGGTTCGCATTATGCATATATCAGGTACGGGGCGGCCAGGTGATGAAAGCACCCATTCTCGCTAAGAAGCCATTGAGTTGGTGCGAGAGACGTGGGAGGCGGTCCCGCTGAGGAAGGCGGATGTATGTCTGTGTGCGCGTGTGCACTAATGTCCGGTTTACGCGCACACACGTACACACGTGCCGCGGTTAGTACTTAGTCACAGAAGAAAAGAGCATTAACATAACATAAGGGCCCCCAAACTGCTAACTTAACAGCACAGATGGTACATGGAAAGTCTCATGTTCTCACTTGGTTATATTAGAAACACAGTCATGGCTCTGGGGTTGATAATCTCCCACAATCTGCTGTCGTTCCCCCATTTCTATGGGTTGTCAGGAAAGTGCCCTTTCATGTGGTCTGCGGCGGTGCGAGCCATCCCTCTGCCCGGGCTTCTGGGCATGCTCGCTGTGCGCAGAGCCATTGGTCTGGACACAGATGGTAAAGAAATTTAATTTACGAAAACGTCCTGTACTGCAGAAATCATGGGCCCTTCAGGAATCCACCCTCCCAGCTTCTGGTCCTAACACTACTATTTCTGAGACAAATGAAGCAAGCCTTCAGTATCTATTCACTAGCCGCTAAAATAAAGATACGGCCAGCTCTATCTTCCCATCTGATTACTGGGAATTATTTGGAGACTCATGGGAGAGCACCTGCGACAAGCAGACACAGCCACCTGGAACGTGTCCGGGCTGATGTGGTCAGGGGCGTGGTCGGAATGTGCCCGGAGGGCGGGGCCGGGTGGCGGATCAGGACCTGCCCGGAGGGCGTGGCCGGAGGGAGGGGGCGTGACCGGAAGGCGAGGTCGGGGCGGGACCGGGGCGTGGTCTGCGCATCGTCAGGGCGTGGCCGGAAGACGGGTTTGGGCGTTGCTGGAGGGCGGGGCCGGAGGGCGGGGCAGAAGTGTGGTCAGAGGGCGTGGCCGCAGAGCAAGGACAGGCAGCCCGGACACCTGCAAGGAAGGGCCCCCTGCGCATCCTTCTCTGTTTGACTCCTCCATGAGCGCAGCGCGGGGTACGGTAAGAACTGCCCTGGCCTATTCTGAGACGGAGACGCCGGGAAAGCTGACGCCCTGTGAGCACAGAGCTGGGCCCCAAAGCCAGGCCCGCATTGCCGAGCCTCCGTGAGCTGGTCTGAATTGCATACACTCCCAGTGTGGCTTCTTGGACCCAGAGCCGCCTTCCTATGTATGTGGTTCATGCACGCGTCTCACCGTAGGTGCTGGACGGAGTCGCACCCTAAACTGTTGGCTGCTTAGGAGAGCGACAAGTCACCACGTAGGAGAAGTGGAAGGAGCCCGAAGGCCAGGGCCGCCTCCCAGGCCCTCCCCTCCCGTGACAGGGCCCCAGCCCTCGGGTGGTGGCTGCGGAAGGGACAAGGCTGCAGGGGGACCTCGGCTGACTTCTCCAGGGAGAGTCTGTGGAGGACACGGGATCTTCACGTTGTGTTCCAGTTGCTGGTGACTTTTTAGACCACGGTACATTTTCTCATGAAAGCCACGCTTTGTTCCCCAGACAGGAACCTTGTCTCAGCACAGCATTCCCCACCAGGGTCGCCATAGACACACATCGCACAGAGCCTCACTTCCCACATGGGGAAGAGCACACCTTTCCAGAACCCTCTCCATGCAGCCATTCTTGTGAAAATCCACTCAGGGGCAGTCATGTCCCACATGAGGATCCAACCAGAACCCGACCTCCCCAGGAGTGGTCCTCACTGCTGCTGGATCAGAGCAGAGGACGGGATTGGAACTCTATGTGGGGCAGAGGGGGCTTGCAGCTTTCAAAGCACAGATATAATGCATTGGATTTGTAGAATGAGCTACAGTTTGTAAACACACACGTTACTATGGTCTGAGTGCCCCCCCAAATTTGTAAGTTGAAGAGCGAACCCCCAAGATGAGTACTGGCCGTGGGTCCTTTGGGAGGTGATCAGGTCATGAGGGTGTGGCCCTCACGGATGGACAAAGGAACGAACGAGACCCCCTGAAGCTCCCTGCCCCTTGTGCTCCGGAAGGACAGAGCAGAGAGATGGGCGGCCATCGCCCCAGCCGAGAGCGCTCGCCCCAGCATGCTGGCGCCCTGACCCGGGATATGAGGATGAGGTTCTGTTGCGGTAAGTCGCCTGTCTGTGTGATTGTTACAGCAGCCCCGATGGACAAAATGTGACTCGAGTCCCCTGCTGCCTGGAGCACGAGCGTGCCTTCTGCACCACACAGATGGGAACCTGGCTCCCTGAATGGTCTCCCCAAGTGCAGCTGGGAAATGCAGATGCTGTGGGCCGGCGGGGGCTCTTTAACTGCAAGTGACAGCCAGACCCCTGCTACCCCGGGCAGGAAGAGCGTTTCTGGGGTGACCACACAGGCTCAAAGGAACTGGATCGCTCCCAGTGCCACGTGTCAACGCTTAAGGACACTGACACCCGGACACAGAAACATCGGCAATTTTCTTCAGTCTCTGAGTCACATTCTGGGGGGATCCTGGGGTCAGTCCCTTCCTGGCCCTCAAGCCCACAAAATGTATTCGAAACCATTACAGAGAATGATAAACCTTTCTTTTCTGGTTCCCCACTTTCTCTTAAAATTGATTTTGTGGTGATTTTTTTTCCTATTTACTTAGATTAAATTTGGACAAATTACTTGGACAAATCCCAGGATTTTTCTGGTCAGTCTCAAGCTCTGAGATGTTCATTTAATCACGAACTCAGCCCACTCAGCTGTTAAGAAGCCCAGCCCAACCAGGAATCACATTTTCGCTCTTGATTTAAAGCAGCAGTCTCAGCCCGGGAGGGAAGATGGTCACCCTTCACTTCTTAGCCGGACGCTTCTCTTCTTCCACCCACCTGCACGTAGTGGCCTCTGGAGTGAGGCCCGGAGCAGAGCTGGTGAGGAGAGAGAGGGGGTCTCATGGGGCGGAGATGGTGGTCCTGCTCATTGCTCTGTGCACCCTCAGGGGAACCGTCCCTTTCTTTGGGGCCAAGCTCCTGGCTACTTGGAGACCTCTGCGCTCCTCTCCACCCCTGGGGATCTCTTGTCTGCCGCGTCTTCCTCAGCCCTGGGCCCCTCAAAGCATGTGTCCAAGTCCTCACCCTGAGTACCTGTAGATATGGCCTCACTGGAGAAAGGGTCTTTGCAGTTGGATGTAAGGATATCAGGACGAGGTCTGCCCGGATTTAGGGTGGGCTTGAAATCCAATAGCGGGTGTCCTAGAACAGAACGGAGGGGAAGACGTGAGAGGCACAGACCCTCCCGGAAGGAGGCCTGTGAAGACAGAGGCAGAGGTGGAAACCAGGTGGCACACCCCCCTCCCCCAGCCCCACCAAGGCCTGGTGGTCCCAGGAACAGCTCGAGAGGCAGCAGGGCTCCTCCACTAGAGGCTTCTGGGGCTGCGGGCCCTGCTGACACCGATTTCCGACCTTGGCCTCCAGACCCACGAGGGGCACATTCCCCTTCTATGGCGCTTTCTGTGGCAGCCTCAGGAGACTGGTGGGGACCCCAGGATGCAGACAGGCCAACGCGGCATTCACCTTCTCCCCCTACACAGCCCTTGCCGTTCTCACTAACACGCATGTACTCACACAGATATGTGCGCGTTCGTCCATGCAGTTCATCAACACCCAGGAGTCAGAAAACCTCGAAGGTCCTCGTGGATCCTGGGAAGGCATCTGTTCTTCAGAAGAACCACTTCTGTCCTCCTGAGCCGCCCCTTCTCCCCCAAGTTTTCTGGGAGGGATCAGACATGAGCCCTCTGCCATCTGTAGGCTATGGGGAATGAGTAGAGCTCCCCAAGGCTGTTGTTGAAGGTTCCCTGAGCTGAGGGAGAGGAGGAAGCAAGGAGGATGGAAGTCCCATTCTTGGTTTCGGGCAGTCCTGGGAGGAGGAGGGGGCTTGGGGGGCTCTGGTTAAGGGAAGAGTCCCAGGAGCATGTGTGGTCACATTACGAAGCCTGCAGGAGGGCGGCTGCAGCCAGTACAACATTCTGGAGCAGGAGCTGTGCAAGTCCCTGGGGGTGTACACACTTCCTCTCTGCATTTTATTTTCTTTATTTATTTTAAAAGATTATTTGTTTGTTTATTTGTCAGAGAGAGAGAGAACACAAGCAGGGGCGTGGCAGGCCGAGCGAGAAGCAGACTCCCTGCTGAGCAGGGAGCCCGAAGCTGGACTCGATCCCGGGACCCTGGGATCATGACTTAAAGCAGAAACTTCACCAACTGAGCCCCCCAGATGTCCCTCTCTCTGCATTTTAATTCAGAGTCTGAGCTATAATCAGTGGAGCTACAGTTAAATGAAAGCCTGTCATCAGATAGATTTTCAAAACAGGCAGGGCCCGGGCGCCTTCCTCCACACAGGGCCCCACCGGGGGTCAGATGCCCGCCAGACAGCAGCCCCGCCCGCACCCTGCCTGCCACTGCACTCGCCAGCCATGAGTGGGTCGGAAAAAGAGGCCAAGCAAAGAAGGAGCTTAAAGGCGGGGTGTCACAGTGCATTAACTCACCCCAGAGGGTTCAAGGACTACAGTCTGGAGACTCTCATTTGAAAAAGAAATTATGTGGCGCTATTGACGTCCACTTAAGAAAAAGGGAATGCTTCCCTTGCAGGGACGAAGGTCCTCCCCGCCCAGGCCGTGTCACCCAGCTCATGGCACCTAGACATCAGGTGGGTCCTGACCTGCCCCTGACTTTCGGGAGCCACCAGGGTGAGCTGTGGGGAGGGAGGAAGGAACACCAGTGGCTGCTGAGTTCTCGTGTGGGACCCTGAGGTTCCCGCCACAGGGTGTGGCCAGAAACAGCGGCAGGAGACAAGAGGTAGCCACCAGCACCCTGAGCAGAAGGGTCAGATAGGCGCTATTCCCCCCGCACCTCAGATGAGCTCTTCTGCCCCCTCCCTATTAGGCCCCAGCACCTTCCCTGGCTCTCGTGGGCCGGGACATAGAGCGGGGCTCGGATCCCCAGTGACCTCTGTGCCACCTGGGGCTCAGTGTCTCTGGACCCCGACATTGTCACCAACAGGGATGGTAATGATGTGCCCATTTCACAGAGTCTTCGCTTGGAGGGTGAGATAGCTGGGGCCCAGAATTCAGCTCCCAAGCCGTGAGGCCCCCGCACACAGTCTAGCCAGCGGTCTGCGTGGGCCGTGAGTGCGTGTGTTCGGCACAGGACGCCGCTGCGGGAACACCACCCCGCTACCAGGAGCCCAAGCCCAGGAGCAGATCTCCCCACCATCCACAGGCGGGCTCTCAGGAAGCCTCGTTCACTCATAGACCCGTCCTCCCCTTTCTTCACATTGTTTTCCTTCTGTGGACCTCTGTGTCCAAATTTCCACCTTTTATGAGTTAGATCAGGGCCCCCCAAGGACTCATTGTAGCTGGATTACCAGTCTAAAGATACTATCTCCAAATGAGGTGAGATCCTGGGGGGTTGGAGCTTCGACATGGGAATCTGGGGGACATAAGTCAACTTGTAACAGAACGAACATGCCCACCGATGGTCCTGGTTTCATGTCTTCCTTCCAAGAACTGAAAGTCCTTGTCTTCCTGTCCGGTCCTGGCTCAGTCTTGGCTGCTGTTAGAACAGTTCCCTGTGATTTTTTTAAAGAATCCTGGTGCACAGGCCACACCCAGCTCAGCCCAGTCGGAAGCTGCGGGAGTGGGGACCAGGCCTGGGCCCATGTCAGCGCTCCCTCTAAGACTGATGGCCTCTGCTGGATCGGAAGTTCAGAGCCATGTGACTCCCGAGCAGGCTTTGGATGAGTCAGAAGCAGAACGTTGGAGCGAAGCTAGAAAATCGTCTCCATGGTGAACGACACAACAGCACCCTCCGTGGGGGACATGCTCGTCGCAGCGCCCACGGCAGGGAAGGGCCGGGCCCCAGCTGCCTGTCCAGGGCCTTAACCCCTCGGGTCTTGCCAGCAAGGGCTTCAGTGTCTCCAGGTGACTGCTGGCCGGCACGGAGCGTGTGGACCTTGCGCTTCTGGGTCGAGGCGGCCGGGGCGTCTGGAGTGGGATAGACCAGACCCTGTCCTCCTGCGGCTTGCATTTTGGGGGGCAGATGTCCAATGAGTAAGTTAATGAGTCCAGGGGCAGCAGCTTCAGATGGTGAGAACTGCCATGCAGAACTCAGAGCTGGGTTAGTGGACGGAGAGAGGGCAGCTGGGCCGTGGGGGCTGTTTTCTCTGTGACCAAGGGTGCCTGATGGAAAGGAGACACCACCAAAGCAGACCGCCCCGCGTCACCTCCTTCCTGAGCTTGGCCGCTAGCAGAGCAAGCCTCTGTCCTCGAGAGCATGCCCACGCCGACCCCAAGGTGGGTCCCCTATTCAACAGACGACACGTGCGCACAGCCCGCTCAGGGATGTGCCGGGACGCACTCACACCTGACTGTCTCCCCACCAGTCCCTCATCGTCTACCTCACCGATGGCAGGGTCCCCGAAGGGCAGCTGAGCCTGCCGCCCACATGCCCACCGCCCGCCAGCCCGCATCCGATGCCCCCAGTCCTCCTGGCGCCTTCGCTTAGTGCCGTAAGCTGGCGCCTGTGCTCGCTCCAGCCTAAGGAGGAGCATTTTATTTAGCTTGTGTTGCTGTTGCACTTTCTGTGTTGACAGATCCGCTACATCTCCGCACTGCGGCATCTGGGAACCAAAACTCTTCAGAAATGCAAATTCTGCCACCTCCCCACCCCCACCCCAGACCTCGGGAATCAGAAAGGCTGATTTGCATTCCTCTGATTACTAAGGAGGCCAACGACCTCTTAATTTTCTTATTGGATGTCGTGCTCTCTCTTTTCTGAAACGCCTGGCAGATCTTGCCCTTCGTTGCTATGGGGTTCTTCATCATTTTCTTATTGATTTTTAGACATTTAGACATCCTTGATACTGATTCTTTCAGGTTAAATGCACTATTTTCTCCCATTTACAGTCTATGTTTTCTCTATGTTGCCTTTATGATGAGCAGAATTTCTAATTTTAATAAAATCAAATGCATTATTTTTTGTGGTTGACACTTATGATTCTTATTAAGAATTCCCCCTTACCACAAGGACAGAGAGAAATATACCAATATTTTCTACTAGAGGTTTTGAAGTGTTTTCTTTTTACATATAAGCCCTAAGGCCTTTTGGAATTGCTTTGGATGCGGTGTGACGCCAGTTTTCCAAGTGAATAATTGCTTTTTCTGGCTTCGTGAGGCAGCTTCTTCCTCTTCGTCCTTCTGCGACGCCGTCACTGCGTCACTGCGCTGTCACGAGTCTCAGGTCCTTGTGTCTGGGCTGCCCGCTGTGATCCGCTGACCAATTTCTATATTCTTATATCATCAGCAACTGCCTTTTTTTCTATTAAAAAAAATTTTTTTTAATTTAAATCCAATGTAGTTGACAAGTAGTGTCCTGTCTCAGAGGTAGAACACCTGGAGCTCACATCACGCGCCCTCCTTAATGCCCATCACCCGATTACCCCTTCCCCCCACCCAGCTCCCCTTGGCAATCCCCGGTTGGTTTCCTAGAGTTAAGAGTCTCTTATGGTTTTCCTCTCTCTCTGTTTGCATCTTGTGGTATATTTTTCTTTCCTTCCCCTATGATCCTGGCTTGTCTCTCAAATTCCACATATCAATGAAGTCATAGGATAATTGTCTTTCTCCGACTTATTTCTCTTAGCATAACAGCCTCTAGTTCCATCCACGTCATTGCAAAAGGCCAGAGTTCATTCTTTTTGATGGCTGAGTAATATTCCATTGTAGATTTACAACCACATCTTCTGTAGTCATTCATCTGTAGGTGGACATCTGGGCTCTTTCCACAGTCGGGCTACTGTGGACATCGCTGCCGTAAACAGCGGGAGGCCAGTGTTCCTACAGATCACTATGTTTGCATTCTAATAGCTCATAAGTGTTGCCATCTGGTTCTCACATTCCCTGTCCCTGCGTGTGTTGACCATTCCTGGGCCTTTATGTTTCATCGTTTTGTTTTGTTTTAGAATCAGCTTGTAAAGCTCCATGAAAAACTCTGTGGGGGGGAGGGGAGGGCTTGATCGGGTTTGCATTAAATTGATAGATCAAATTGGGATGAATTACCACTACCAGTGCTATGTCCCAATGCCGCCTACAGAAACCCAGGATTCCCGTTCAGGTCACCTGCCTCATTGTCATGGCATCGGTCATGATGCTCCCCGTATTTCTTGCCAAGTGTCTCCCACCACACAGCCGAGAACCCGGGTCTCCCTCTGTGCCAGGAGGCTCCTTCTCTGAGCTGGGGCCCGGGGATGTCTCTGTCCGAGCACACGGCCTCCCAGAGAGGCTGATAATATGTCACTAGTTCCCTGATTCACCGTGAGATATTTTTAGGAAGGCAATTTATTTCCTCTTACTTTAAAACATTTCCTCCAAATTACTATAATTCTTAAAATGCTCTATTATTATCTGAAACCAAAGTAAAGAGGAGCACAGAGTGACTTCCAAGCATTGGTCCCCTGACTTCCCCCAGTAAATTGTTAAAGCCAGAGGCTAGGGGTGAGGGGTGCCACCTGCTGACATTTCATCCCTACTCCGTCCAACCCACGGCACTCTCGACAGCAACCCTGGCGTGGATTCTGAGTATCGTTCAAGTGAGAAACTGGTCTACTGCAACCCGTCCCTTTCTGAAAGTCTCCTCTCTGTATGACACACACAGTGCGAGACCAGAGGGCTGGAGCGCACACGTAATGGGACATTTACAGGCAGCAAAGACAGTTAAGGGCGGCCCATACTTTTGTTTCTGTTTGTGTCAGAATTAGTAAATCTGCTGTTCTTGTGTCATTGGTTTTGTTTCCAAAACAAACAAACCTACTTTTTGATTGCCATGTAAGTGATCTGGTCAAATTATCTGAAATTCTAAATGAGAAAACAAACAGTCAAATTTTACCGCTTCACGTGTTACGGATAGAAGTCATGCTCCCTGAGCATCTGTGTTTCTGGGATCATTCAGTGAGATGGGATTAAGGTCCAATGTTATTTAGCTTCCTTCAATTTGAAAGTGAATTATTTGGGGTGCAGAGGGGCAGAGACTTGGGTTAAAGAGGATTACTGAGATTCTTGAGACCCAAGTCTTGACTTAAGATCCAGCACCAAGTCATGGTAATTCACATAACAAAAGGAAAAAAAATCTTGGACTTGAATCCTTGGTAAATTTCCCTTCCACCAGAAGGATGCTCACTGAAATGTCACACAGATCGCTGATTGTCAAGTGGTAAGAAGTCATTAAATACTCGAATACTCATTTAAACATAATTCTATCTCATCGACTTTTATGATTTGAAAACTATATCATGATCTCGAAAACTTAACTCAATTTGGTGAACATTCACTGAAGGCCTAGTCGGGCCCTGCTCTAGGCTCTGAAGACCAACACCGCTCAGGCCCTGCCTTCCAGCTACGCAGCCGAAGGCCTCGGGAGCCCCCTCCCTGGCAAAGGTCACCAGGTGGTAGTTTAAAATATCCCAGCTCTGGTGGCACCTGGGTGGCTCCGTTGGTTGGGCGACTGCCTTCGGCTCAGGTCATGATCCTGGAGACCCGGGATCGAGCCCTGCATCGGGCTCCCTGCTCGTCAGGAAGCCTGCTTCTCCCTCTCTCGCTCCCCCTGCTTGTGTTCCCTCTCTGGCTGTGTTTCTCTCTGTCAAATAAGTAAAATCTTAAAAAAAAAATCCCAGCTCTTTCTTTCTGTTGCTTGGATTCTACATCAACTCCTGTATTGATGAGGAATGAGAGGATTCATGGAAAATGTCACTCAGCTGTTGGACCTTGGTTATTTATCTAAAAGATAAGGGCAATCAGCCTGACCTTTGGAGAGCTGATATGGGAAAGAATTCGAGGCACCTCCCGACCTCTTAAAAAAAGACGTGGTCGCCCGAAGGGGATGGGCCATCAATCCTTCATAGCTGCAGTCACGAACCAGACCGCAGAGGCACCCTTCCCTCCCCCAAGGTGATGGTGACAGGGGACCGAGAAATCCACATGAAAAACAAGGAGTCGCGCAGGTAAGATCCTGCTGAGTAAGGGAATAAAAAAGGATGAATTGGAGAAATATCTATTGAAACGCCACATCTGTCGACTATTTGGTAGTAAGAATCCTGTGTTCTGTTCTAGAAGCCACAGAATGTGGGCATGATTCGGTGAGTCAGGAAGGCGGGCTCCGTCGCGGGAGTGAGGCCTGACTCAGGTAACCGGTGATCACTCTGATGGTCCCGACGTTCTACCCAAAGGGAACAGCAGCTTGTGATGTGTTCGTGGAGACGTGCATCACTACTCTTCCGGATCTTAAATAGTGCGTCTGTTTTCAGGTAACCCTTGAGCATACACCTGAGTGTTTGCACGCTATCTTTGCAAAACATTGCCTGTCATTAGTTGCACCATGGTAGCGATTTATGATGGAGACAGGAAGAAAAAGCCAACACTGGTGTGCTCTGTGTCCAAACCGTCGAAGGAATGAACC
>PITA01010530.1:50583-71512 GCA_004023965.1 Spilogale gracilis
GGGGTGGGGGTGCGGGGAAAAGGGCCTCTGCTGTGTGTTGATTCCCCGGAATTCTGGGCGGGTTTTTTAGAATGACCAAAATGACAGCAACAACCACTAAAACATATGAAATAAAGATCACTGCTAATAAAGGAAAATGTTTCTGTAAGAAATTTGCTTCTATAAAAGGAAGTGAAGAAATACAAGTATTATAACCAGGGGTCACATGTTTCTGAAAAATTATTCCGGGGAGATAACGGGTCTGTTGAAATCTAACCTATGAAAAAGGAAAGACGAATCAACTTTAAGAAGTATCCGGGTTTGGTGACTATTTATAGCTGACTCGCTCAGTGCCGGGCCCGGAGAAGCGTGGGTGATTCCGCGGCCGCCACCGTGACGTCCGGGAGTCGGGCTCTCTACTAACGGGTCTTTCACGGTTCACAGGTGAGCCGGTCTGTTTACAAACAACTGGGTGCAAGCGTGGCCGCCAGTGTCGTCAGAGTCACACAAACGTCCTTGAGGAGGAGCCGATGGCAGAGGATGGTTTAGCACCGCTATTGGACAAAGGGCCACGAAAGGTCCAGGATTTTGTTGGGTTTTTAAAAAATCTTAACCACTCCTTCCCTCTTCAGAGGTAGATCATGTCACCCTTAACAGATTACATTGCTTATTTAAGACTTCCCTGCTGAGTGTGGCTAGTGATCAAGCTGTCCCTTGTTTTGATAAGACAGATCTACCTCCAAAGGAAATGAAATGCATTTCCTGGGCTCTGAGAACCAGAAGCTGCCCCTGCTGGCCGCCGTCAGTGACAGCACCGAGAATGGACAGAACGGAGAAGTGAGAGGCTGGCACCAGGCCTCAAAGCAATCCAGGAATCTAAATCCCTCTCCTTGAGTGAATCAGTAGTAATGAGGAGCCTGAGCTCTTGTCCATCAAAATACTCATTTTTATTCAATTTTTATGCAGCTCTCACTGTGAGATCAGAAACGAAAGCGTGAGAGTATTGTTCTTTGCACACGGTGGCTGAGGAAGACAGAGCACATTTCTGAATGTGCACAGATGGGCAATAAAAGAGTGACCTGAAATCTGTTTATGCGGCATCTTTCCCAAGCTTGCTTTGGAATTCCCTTCAAAGGGTTAAACAAACAGTGTCGTGCAGAAGGAGAGAGCTGACATCAAAGCAGTTCTGGCCCCAGAGGGGAAGTGAAACAGAAACAGAGCCTGAACTCTGGTCTCTAGGGTGGAAGGTTAGGGCATAATTGCCTCCTCCTGGGACTCGGCAGTGGGGGGAGAAATGGTGGCCAGAGGCTGCCAACATGCCGGGATGCGGGAGGGAGCTCCAGGAACGCAGGCTTCTGGAGGAATTGCTGTAATAAATACCTTTGATTATGAAATGCAATTTCCCCAGGAGCTCAGAGAAGTACTGCATATTTTGCTTCTATTCATCTCATGATGGATTTGGGAATTTATTAGAGGCAGGTGTTTTTAACCTACAATTGTTCCTTTATTAAAAAATCAAAGCCCACAGAAGCTAAATGCAGCCCTCAACAATACAGTGAGTCACCTCAAAAAAATCGCCCCCCCATTTTTGTCTGGTTTTTTTTTTGTTTTTGTTTTTGCTTTTGTTTTTAGAACTAGTCTATGCCTGAATTTTTTTACTTACAGAATAAATGTGAAATCAGAGATAAGGTAGCTGGATGTAGTAAATAAAAAATACAGGATGCTCAGTTAAATGCGAATTTCAGGTAAGCAACAGATACATGTTTGGTATAAATACATCTTTTGCAATGTTGGGTACACCCTGAAATTTTAAGATAGGCATTCATTGTGCACCTGAAATTCACATTTAGCTGGGTGTCCTCTATTTTATCTGGAAACCCTAAACAGAAGGTTTAGTTTCAGCCAAGAAAAAGGCGGGATGTCCTCTTGTCATGTTGCCAAGAACTGACTCTTTGAAGCCCCCTTCCTCCACTGACTCCCGCCAGCAAACTACCCCTGTGCTCCTGGTGCTACCCCGCAACCCTGGCTTTCTCCTTGTAAGTCGCTTAGATGGAAGGCCTGTCTCTGTGTCCCCCGCGTCAAGGGCCTGGTGTAGGCGTGTGTGTCACGGGGTGGCTGCCCCTTCGCAGCTCTCCCCGCAGGCTCCCTGGACCCGACCCCGAGCCTGCGTCCGCACCAGGGGACAAAGCACAGATTAAGCAAGCTAAGCCGGCCCAGCGGAAGTCCTCCCCGAAGTCCTCCTCCAGAACACTCTGAGTTTCGTGGCACAAGAGAACCTTTCTCTTCTGGTCAGAAAGCTGTTATCAGTTATTCTTAAACTTTTAAACTAAAATGTTATTCTTAATTTTGGAATTTTAAGCAAAAAATAAAAGCGCTTGCCTCTTAGTGCATGAAAAATGTTTGTGGAATGAATGAATGGGTCAAAGTATGAAAGAGCTCAAGTCTCTGGCTCAGAAAGCGATGCCTCCAAAATCACCCAACAAACTCTTTCGAAAACACAGGCTGCCTTCTGGGTATTAAAATGTGCCTCTGGCGGCGCCTGGGTGGCTCGTTGGTTAAGCCACTGCCTTCGGCTCAGGTCATGATCCCGGAGACCCAGGATCAAGCCCCACATCGGGCTCCCTGCTCGGCGGGAAGCCTGCTTCTCCCTCTCTCACTCCCCGTGCTTGTGTTCCCTCTCTCGCTGTGTTTCTCGCTGTCAAATAAATAAAATCTTAAAAATAAATAAATAAATAAAATGTGCCTCTGGTGGGAGAATGGAAATGGGCTCCTTCTTAGGGCAATCTTTTTCTTTTCACCTGATGGCCACTTCTCTCTGTTCACCACTGTGATGCTGGGAGGGCAGGCCAGCATCTCGTTTTATTGTCGGCATTGCTGAGAGACGTCCGTCCTTCCCTAATAGATGCCTGCTGTTTACTGAGGGCATGCACACGCGTGTTGGGAGAAAAGTGGTTTTCACAGCCTCACCTGCCACCCAAAACCCCAGTGGCCGGAGAGAGGTCAAGTGCACGAAGAAAGGCTTCAGGCTTGCCGCACAGTGTCAGCTTAAAGCCAAGTGTATCCATGTCCTAGCACTGTTGTAACAAAGTACCACAAAGTGTTTCTCCCCAGGTTCCGGTTCCAGAGCCAGGAGTCCGAGGTGTGGGCAGAACCTCTGAGGTCCGGGGTGCCTGGGTGACGCAGTCTATCGAGCATTCAGCTCCTGATTTTGGCTCAGTTCTTGGTCTCAGGGTCGTGAGATCAAGCCCTGTGTTGGGCTCCGCACTCAGCCGGGAGCCTGCTTGAGATGTTCTTACTCCCTCTCTCTCTGTCCCTCCCACTCGTGCTCTCTCTCTCAGATATATAAATAAATCTTAAAACCAAACCAAACAAAAACAAAAACAAAAACCTCTGAGGCTGTGTGAGTCCTTGTGTCTTCTGGCTGTGGTGCCTCTGTCCTTAGCATTCTTTGGACCTCCGCTTAAAGCCACAACACTCCCGTCTGCCCTGTCATCACTGCCCTCTTCCTATGGGTCCCCTCAGGAGCCCCTCTGATGGCCTCACGGTGACCCGATGGCATCTGGGAAGACCTCTTTTCCAGGCTGGGACATCAACATGCCTCACCCATAATACTAAATGTCATGATGTTATGTCCCACACACTGTTCATTCTATAAAGCCCAAAGATTTCCCGCGCTCACCAGCGGCCGGAGGCCAGGGCTGGGTTGTGTCCAGAAGGTCCAGGAGTCCAAGCAGAATCCCGGTCCCAAGTCATCTGTCTGGGGACCAGAGCCCCAGGCGGCGGGGTTCTATTCAGCTGGTCTCAGTCCTAAGCACGGCCAGGTCTGATGCAGGTGTGCGGGGCAGGTAGGGGGCACACACGGAGTATTTGGGAGGGGGAGAGGAAAAGCTGGGCTGCTCCGCCTGCCGGGCACTGCTCGTAGCAGAGGGGCCCTCTCATCACCGTGTGCCCAACCCTTCGGTGGCTGTGTGTCCCCCTCGCCCCCTCCCTCCAGGCCTCTGCCGGGCACTGCCCCTACCCCCCACCAAGGTGCACCGGCAGCACGGGGCGCGCTGGGTTCCTGAGACTTCATCCCAAAGCCGGGGGCTGGCCCGAGAACAAAGCCTGGTTCTCCCCAGCCTTTCGGGCTTCCAAAAGCAGCCAGCTGGCCCCCATGTGCACTCCCCATTCAGGTGCTCGGCTCTCAGATGCTCCAGCAGCGTGGGGCGCCATCACAAGCTGTGCCCCGCTGGGCACTGTGCCAACGCTGGGCGGCGCCTCAGAGCCAGCCTGTGTGGGGCCGGGCGTTTGTGCCTTTGTTCCCTGGTGCAGCCCGGCAGCCCGTTCTCACTCTCAGCCACCTCCCAGCTCCCCTGCAGGACCCCCCACCCACCAGGGGCAGCTTCGGGGCGACGGAGGGACCTCCGGTGACAGTGGCCCTCCTCTATGCTTCAGGACGTCGCGGCTTAAGCCCGGGTGCACCTGTCCAACCTGCTGGGCACGCAGGACAGCTCAGCTCCGGGATCCAGGGCTGCCTTACGGTGCCCAGCGGGCCCCATGCGCGGTGAGGGTGGAAATGGAAGAGCGTTGGAGGCATGCGTGGCCTGCTGCATCCACTCCTGGCTGTGTCTCAGCACGGACCCTCCTTGTCTTTCTCTGCCTGGCGCATCTGCTGGAAAGCATTCAGAGCCCCGTTTAAGGGTGGGTTCCAGTCTAGATTCAAGTTCCTTGAAGAGAGTGTGTCGCTGGTGCAGCTGAGGCCTGAGCCCCCATGAAGAAGACCTCGAGTAAGGCTGTCTGCCAGCGCCCACCCACCCTCTCTTCGTGCCCTCCCTGTGCCATCTTCGGCCTCGCTGGCGCCTCTCTCTTCCCCACGGGGTGGACCGCTCTGCCCCCGGGCCTTTGCACTTGCCATCTGCTCCTGGGGTGTCCTGCCCAGGGTCTTCTCATGCCGCTTGACCTTCATGTCTGCTCACAGGTCACTACCCCCAGGAGGCCCTTCCTGACCCACCTCGGAAACAGCACCCCGGCCCCACACCTGGCATCCAACACACCAACCTCTTATTTTCGAAGCACGTCCATCAGTATGTAAGCGTTCTGTTCATTTATTTACTCACTTGTTCACGGGGCTTTCCTTCCATTAGGACGACAGTTTCCAAGGGAAGAGGAGGCATGTGCTAGGAGCTCAGTCAGTGTTAGGGGAGCAGAGAGCGGGCAATGGGAGCGGGCCCACCCCTTCTGGAAGGGGGCAGCGTCATCCTGGGGGTGGAGAGGGCTCCAGAGTCCACCCAGGGTGAGGGAACTCTCACACACCACATTCAGCCCAGAGCCCACGCAGCGTCTGCCCAGAAGCCGCGCGTCTGAAGGAAGGCACTCTCTACCCACGTCCCACGCTCGCTGGGCTCTCCGTTCGCGGAGTCAGCAGACACCCGTGTTCTGTGCTCACCTCCGCTGACCTCTGGGCACGCGGGGGCCGGCAGCCCTTCCGGCCAGGACCTGGTGAGGGAGCCCTGAAGGCGGGGCCGCCCAAACACGGAGGAAGAACTCAGCCAGCCCGCGAGCGGCCAGATTGTTGGCGCTACTCCGATCATTCCCAGTCTGCCGTAGAGTGGCTCTTCGGGAAAATTCAAGACCAGCTGCATAATCTTTCAGTTTAAGATGTCTTAGAGCAAGCGAATATTGTGCACCCAGAAGCTGGAGAAATCCGGGGCCTGGGGCTGAGGTGGCAAATATTGACCATGCCATTTGGACGATTTTGAGTCTAGCTGCCGCTGTCCATGAATTCTGCGAACTTCACCCTCATTTTTCCAAGTTTTGAGCAAATATAGCTACCTTTATCATATTCATATAACTTTATATGGTGTCAGCAAATAAAGAGTTTTTTTAAGAGTTTTTTTTTTTTAATTTATTTGAGGGAGAGAGAGAATGCAAGTGGCAGGGGCAGGGGTGGGGGCGGGGTCGGCAAAGGGAGGGGGAGAGAATCTCAGGCAAACTCTGCTCT
Organism: Spilogale gracilis; assembly: GCA_004023965.1. Classification (NCBI taxonomy): domain Eukaryota; kingdom Metazoa; phylum Chordata; class Mammalia; order Carnivora; family Mephitidae; genus Spilogale; species Spilogale gracilis. Next base: position 56,543 of record PITA01010530.1, read on the forward strand.
GAGCGCGGAGCCTGACGCGGGTTTCCATCTCAGCGCTCTGAGATCCTGACCTCAGCCGAAGTCTGAGCCCCCAGCTGCCCCGTCAGATAGACCTTTACGTAAAATCTTTATGCACATGTGTTTTGTCAAAGACCTGCCAGAAACCTTAGAATAAAAAATAAAGAGATGTAACAAATACTTTATATTTTACATTTGCCTATTTTGCTGCCAGTAATCAATCAAAAACGTATGAGGTGCTGTTGGTGACACCCTGCACCCCAGACTGTGTCCCACAGGCCTCACAATAACCTCGTGAGATAGACGTTCACTCCGTCAGCCTCACGTGGCTCAGGCTTGCTCAGTGCTGCACGCAAAGAAATACAGTTTAGGAGCCAAAAATAGTCGAGGACGGCCTGCTCCCGGCTCCTCTCTAGGCGGGGGACGGCCTGCTCCCGGCGCCTCTCTAGACGGGGGACGGCCTGCTCCCGGCGCCTCTCTAGAAGCTCTGGAGGGAGCTGGTGTCGGCGGCGGCATTGCCTCGAGTGCCCCAGCATCCACCCCACAGGGCTGCCATGGCACAGCGGTTAGAACAGAACCACCGTGTCTCAAGTTCTGGAGGCCAGGTGTCCAAAATCGGGGTGCTGGCCGGACCGCGTCCCTTCTAGGTTCCCGGGGAGGGTCCTTCCTTGCCTTCTCCCGACGGTCTGCCGTGCTCCCTGGCGCCTTAGCTCTGCCGGTCCCTCCTGCCATGTCCTCCTCTCCCTGAAGGGCACCAGGCATATGGAACCAACTGCCCGCCCTCTCCAATATGAGCTCACCTTCCCTTCACCAGTGGCATCCACAGTCATCCATTTCTAAGGAAGCCCATGTTCTGAGTTCCTGGGAGGGAGTATGTCTGGGGAACATCCCAGGACAGCCCCCCTCTCATTTCTGCGTTGTCCTGTGATCCGCTGCCCCTCTGTGTCATGGGCTTCCTTCCCCCCGCACAGCGAGCCGTGTGATGGTGCTCCCTTCTCCTCCTTCTCCTCCATCAGGTGGCCCTCTGTCACCGACTTGGCTGTCGCCTGCCTTCTTTCTTCTGCTTTTGCGTACTACTGGGGTGGGGGAGGCGGGGAGACCATCTGCCGACCCGCCTCTCTTAGAAAGCGGGCGAGCGGGGAGGTGTGGGGCCATGAGTGGAGTGGGGCTGGCACAAGCTGTCCAGTCCAGGCAGCCAGCGCTGACTCTAGGGCTGCTGTTCCTAGTGCCCTGATGACTTTCCACGAGGACAGCCCTCCTGTCCCCTTTCCCACCCTCAGGGTCAATCGATGCCCGTTTTCTGTCCCACCAGGAAAGGGAGCTGTGATGAATGTGGGGGCAGTATTCCCCGGCAGCGCCCACAGTCTGGGACCCTCTGCGCTCCTGCAGACCTGCCCGGGTTCCTGGCATCTTGTCAGCCCGCACACAGCCAGCCGCACACGCCCCTCAGTGCCGGAGCTCTGGCTGGTGCACCTAGTCCCGGCACTGTGGGGACCGTCCTCAAGTCACCCTTCAACACCAGGAGTGATGCTGGATTTTAACATTAGTGCTCAGAATCTATACAATTAAAATTTTTTTCTAATGCAAAATTTATAATCATTACAAAAATAAAAAATGTGCATTTATAGAAGTAAAATATGAAACATATTATTGTCATTTTGCAATGGCCTTACTAAGATTTTTTAAAATAGTATTTAAGAAGGTGCTAAACAGGGGCACCTCAGTGGCTCATAGGGTTAAAGCCTCTGCCTTCGGCTCAGGTCATGATCTCAGGGTCCTGGGATCGAGGCCCACATCAGGCTCTCTGCTCGGCGGGGAGCCTGCTTCCTCCTCTCGCTCTCTGCCTGCCTCTCTGCCTACTTGTGATCTCTCTCTCTCTGTCAAGTAAATAAATAAAATCTTTTTAAAAATGTGGTAAACACACCACAAAAATGAATGAAACGTTCTTAGTGGAAAATGAAAATGAAGTCTTGTGACGCATTTCTTAACAATGGGACCTCCCGTCAGAGCGCCCGGGACACTGTGTGTGGCAAACGCGCGGCGGGATTGTTCCCAGCTGTGGGCGCTCTTCCCGTGTGCCCCGATCCTCCAGTAAAGCTCGTGTAGTTCACCTTCATCTTCCCAGTCGTTACCACGTATAGACAGAGATTCTGGGGCAGGAACACTGTCTGTTAACGCTCCACTCTTGCAGAAATATCTTGGATTCGAGTGAGAAATATTCTTGTCCTAGACACTTGGCTTTGACCATCGGTTTCTGCCTCCTCTTGAGGATTTTTGAGGTACACAGCTTGCTTTCTAAATGAGAGTTCCTTGCTCTGACTTAACATTTTAAAGCAACATTTAACCTTAGTAGTGTGACCCACTACAGGGAAAAAATCAGCACTTCCCAGCTCAGGGCAAGAGCCCACAGATGTAACCCCGACGCCTGTGGGCAGAAGCCATGCAGAACCGAGGCCAGCTCATTTCTTGGCCACAGAATTCCAGTGTCACTCGGGCACTGTGCCGGCCTGGAAGCCAGCTCCACGACAGCCATGCGTACGGCCTGCTGGCCTCCTGGTAGGGTGCCACGGCATCCCGCGACACTGAAGGCTGAAGAGTGGGGCCGGGGCATGTGTGGGTCCACATTAGTGTCCTCAGAATCACATTCCCTTCACCAGCATGGTGGGCAGGTGCTTTATGGAGACCTCCCTTCTGGAATCCCACCAGCGGCTACGATTGGCGGAGAAGTCCAGGGTCTGCCCGCCCTACTGCGCTGGCAGCACTGTGGTCTGGCGTTTGTCACTCAATCCTGCAGCCGCATTTCTCACATCACCCCCTCCCCTCCGGTTAAGTCGCTACCCCCTTAAAGGGAAGGGCAGAGACGTGGCAATATTTCCATTCGAATCCAAGAACCTAACATCATGTCGGGCACGTTGAAAAATGTTCTGAAAACATCAGCGTTATGTTTCAAAAAGTTAAAGAAGATTCCAGGAAGACATTTTTCAGGGACTGTCGACAGTCTATTGAACAAAAGGAAAGTAAAAAATAGGATTTCCATTATTTATTGAATTAATGTTTCATTGCTGCCTAAATCATTGCGACGAAGAGCTATAATCCAGTGTATCTTTCTGCTAAAAATAAGACAAATCCTTCCATCCTTTGGGAGTGAGAAGCAGTTTCTTCAGTCCTTCATCATGGGCTTCGGAGCGCACTGGAAAATTATCTCCATGGAGACGGAGTTTCTCGATTGTCAAGTAGTTAATGACTTCCAAAGCTACAATATAACACAACGGTGAGCAAAAATGACATATTTCCTGGGAGTGTGATCTCTTTTTTTTTAGCCTCTGATGTTTTTACATCAAAAAAAAAAAAAAAAAGTACACTGGCTACGAAGCCCCGGGTGTCACTTAGGCCCAAACACCACCATTCCGGGGGAAGAGGCGAAGACGAGAGCGCCCGCCTCTGGTCCCAAAGGACCCAGGCAGGTGAGATCTGACCGCGCCGGCCTGGCTGCCGCAGGATTGCTAGCAGCACCTTCTCCAAAGACGTGTGGGGCTTCTGGAGTGAACATCCAAGGGTCTGTCAGAGCAGCCAGGGACAAGGCTGCCCTCTTCTCGGTTCCCCACCGCTGCTGGGGGGCTGCCCCAGCCAGAGCAGGAAACCCCCGTGCCGGTCGGACCAACCAGGACTGCTGGATCTGGAGGCCAAGCCCCAGCTTAGACTGGTTTCTGTAAGAAGAGCAGGATGCCTTAGCTCCTACAGTCGAGAGTCTGGATGTGGCCAGCCTCATGAGCCCAGATGATGTCTCTAAGACCCAGTGTCATTCCCTCACTCCTCCTGACACTGCTCACTTCCTTCCGAAGCAGGCTGCTTCCTCACAGTGTCCCACCGCTGCAGGCTCCCCCTCCCTCAACTCCTTCCTGGTTGCTCTGGGCAAAGTCCCAGGACAAATGCTGATTGGATCTGCTCGGGTCCCATGACCATCTCTGAGCCAAGTGCCAGGCCAGGATGGAATATATATTCCCTGGCAGGCCTCCCAGATCTGAAAGGATGCAGCCTTCTGCTCACAAACCACATCTTTATCTGCTTTTCCATTTTTTTTCTTCTCTATTTGTCCCCTCTTCCATCTTTTTTCCCTATTTTCAAGTATCTAAACAATTCTGGCCTTAAATTTTTTTATTGGGACAAAGGAGAAGATGGCTGGCTGGCTGGCTGGCTGGCTGGATGGATGGGGGATGGGTGGATGGATGGATGGATGGGGGATGGGTGGATGGATGGATGGAGGGGGGATGGGTGGATGAATGGATGGATGGATGGAGGGGGGATGGGTGGATGGATGGATGGAGGAATGGATGGACTGATGGATAATGGATAGATATGTGGTTGGATGGTTGGAGGGGAATGGATGGAGGAATGGATGGACAGGTGGATGGGACGAATGGAGGGATAGATGGACTGATTGGTGATGGATGGATGGACAGATGCCTGGGTGGAGGAATGGACAGTCAGCCATCAGGGTCAATGCATTGTTACTATTTCAGTGAATGATGCAATGTTTGATATACGTCTGACTGAAAGTCGTGGCTTGTCACTACCATTCGAGAGGCCCACAGCAGAGGGTGGCTCATGGCTAGTGAGGGCTCCCAGATGAGGAAAGCCCTCTCCAAGGCCACTACTGAACTCTTGAAGCCTGTTTTCTGGAACCATCTTAAGTAGTACTTTAGCAAGAAAGAAAGTGTGTTTTAAGAGCAAAACATGACTTTCTATATCTCTCTGCATTTATGCTTTGTCACCGTGCACATCGGCTGTCAGGCAGCAAGCTTCGGGACAGAGTTTTCTGTTCCTTTTTAGCGGAGGATTTTAGGTAGTGCCATAAATCGAGACACAACTTGCAGATGCTGACTCACTCTCCAACACAGCCTCACTGTGGCGGCCTTAGCGCTGAAAACGGGATGGCAAGAGCCAGGCACGGAGGCCCCCTCACGGGCCGCCTTCAGTATGAAAAGCCCCAGAGACTCTCGCTGGGGGGGGCGGGCGGCGTGGACCACCCAGTGCGTGGCCTGCCTTCCTCCTGGTCCAGGGCTCGGTACACGCACTGTGCTAGATCCCGCAGGAGGGCCCCCGCGATGGCAGGCCCTTCCCCGGTGCGTGGAGCAGGTTGTCCCCAAGCGCTGCGCACCTGCTGGGCTGAGCCCGAGGCGCAGGACGGAGGCAGCCTCCACCACTGGGTTTTTCTTCCTGATGCCTTTTGTAAATACTAGAACACAGCCTATTTTCTGCGGGGCTGCAGGGGCAGATGTGCTGGAGCCCGGCCGGGCATGAGCCTCCTGATGACACTTCCCCAAGCAGGGCAAGCTCCTTCCTAGGCAGACAGACAATAGCCGTGTTGGAGGATGCAGCGTGCAGACTGGAGGGCCCTACAAAGGGCCGGGGGCAGGGAGGGGCAGAGAACACCTTGTGCGGCCTTCCTCCTGCATCATTAACTCCTCACAGAGGTGCCGGGCGCTGCGGTTTTCCGTCCTGGACTTGAGGTTTCTCTCTTCGCTCTGCACCTGTCGGCTCCTTTCTTTCTTTCTAGCCTTGCTACAGGAGAATCTGCATATTGCCCTCCACACTTGCCCTGCAGATGACACAGAAAACACGTGCTATTTGAAGGGAGGGCCCCTCTGGCCCATTTCCATCAAGCAGGCTTCACATCCCCTACCATGGGCTAATGAAATCCTTGTTATCAGGCAAAGCACAGAGAGGAATGCGTTTCCCCGTAGGAATCAGCTCATAGCTGGGCTGGGCCTCCCGTCTCTGGTTCACGTCAGGAAGCACAGCCGGGACTAGTAATAGCACAACAGACAAAGACACAAAAACGGCAAATCTTCACAGCCCTTTAAAATAGTAAGGCGTGCTCTGAGTCCTGGAAAGGTGCTCATTTATGGATTGCACACACTATGGATTAGGCGCCCACCGTGTAGACCCACCAGATGGGACCCTGAGTCTAAGCTCGTAAGCTGGCAGGAGTCAACCTCAGTTGCACACAGAGCCGACCGCCATCTTTTATTCTTTGTTAACATTCAAGTCCATAATTTTGGAAGTCGATGGTTGGGTCTACTCTGGTACAAAGGAAGTTAAAATTAATTTTTTTCCCAATAAATTCCCATATGGGGCAGAGTCACGAGAATCATCCCAGTGTTCTTCGAGTTACAAAATTCTTCTCAAAACATATCGTCATGGTATGGAGATATTTGAGCCTTTGGTGAAGGTCTGGTCTGGCTTCATCTTGTCTTGGTTTCACCGAGGAGGAAGTGGAGGTGCACAAGCTCTGGACAGGATTTTACAGCCCAGCGATGCCTTCATTTGGACCTTGAGCTCAGGTTGGCTGCGGTCCTCCAAGCCTTCAGAGTCTGTCTCCAATCGAGGACATGAGCTCCTCTGAACGCCCCTGAAGTTATCTCCCCTCAGTAACCGTACAAAGTATGAAATGTGATTATTTACATTTTCCAGATGAAAACAGTGAGGCTCAGAGAAGCTCGACACTTTGTGGTCACACAGCTCAAAGTGATGGAGTCATGACTTCAGCTCAGGTGGATCTTGGTCCAGGAAAGCCACACTATCATTCAGAGGGCAGTGGGAGGCTGCCCAGCCCTGGGCAGGGACCCATGCAGACGGCCACCTGAGATTGAGGAAGGGGGTCAAGAGCTGATATAGGGAGGAAGGGAACCCCCCCGGGGGGAGCAGGAAGCACAAAGACAGGAGACCCCTGTTGTCTTAGGGTCTCGCTGTCTGGTTCTCGGTTACGTATGCAAGGAGCTATTGCCTCTTGGAATATGCTTCCAGGGCACACATCTGTTGAGTTTTAGGAAGTTTTTTAATTGGGAAAAAAAAATGTGTTCATTTCACTGGATTGCAGCCAATGAGCAGAGGTTGAGATGCTCTGACAGTTTCTATGATATGAACTCAGAAAATAATATTTCTGTACTATTTTTGAACTTCTTGGAAGTGGATTCCTGAGAACATTGAGGCTGATTCCAGGGTGGAGAGAAGCTAGGGGGTGCTGAGTTTGAGGAGCTGGCCTGAGAAGGAGCCCCGCGTCCCCTTCAGGGGCTCACACACCCTTTGGCTTCTAAGGGGAGAGTCAGAAAAACTTGGTCCCTACCCCAGGTCTGCTATTTGCTCCAGGGTGGATTAGCTCCCACTGTCGAACCTCTTCCTGCCTCAGTTTCTCATCACACTTGGAGCACGCCGATGGGGCAGAGAGCCGAGTGTCCCTCCCTTTGTCATAAGGAAGAAGCTGGGGAAATGGTAAATCAACGACTTTTTCTAAGCCCATCAGATAACTGGGACTGTAGGCACCCCAAAGCAGACTGTGGGTACCCTTGAGCCTTCTTGTCTGGGCACTCCTACGGATCCCTCAAAACCCTGCTGAGAGCTGCCTCTGACACCAGCCAAGGCCATCATTCTTCCCCAGCACTGACGCTCCTTAAATGGACTTCTGATGGTGAAGATCCTCCATGCACGTTGACTTTGATTTTGCTTGTTTGTTCAAGGACTTTATTCATTTATTTGTCCGAGAGAGAGGGCGCACAAGCAGGGGGAGCAGCAGAGGGAGGGGGAGAAGCAGGCTTCCCACCGAGCAGGGGGCCCGATGTGGGACTCGATCCCAGGACCCCAGGATCATGACCTGAGCCAAAGGCAGACGCTTAACGACTGAGCCCCCCAAGGGCCCTGCGTGTTGACTTTGAATACGAGGCCTCGTTTTCGTGGACACTTCCCGCAGGCCGACCTGGTTCCCCGCTGGCTCATGGCCTGCAAGCGCCGCAGGGGCAGTGAGCATGGGGGGCACAGGACCCCGCCCAGAAGCCACAGTCACTTGCTCCCATCGGAGACCTGCCCGCGGACTGGAGCTGCGGTCCACGCCCCTGGCGCTCAGCACATGTCAGGCTCAGTGCGTTTTGAAGAACCAATCAATCAATTAGTGCTATGATCATTTGGGGAGGACGGGCCTATCTGTAGACGAGTGGCTAAAGATCAGGACTGTGAGTGGGTTCACAGACACCTTGTTTCCCACCTTGCCGTAGAAGCTAAAGCATTTTCTTGCACGAGGACTGTTGGGCTTTCCGCAGCACGGGCCGGCCCCTGAGCGCGCCCTCCTCCCGGTGACAGATGGACAGATGACGCCAGGGGAGCTGTGCACACCCGCCTACAACGGGCCACGGCGTCTGCTTCAACCTGTCTAACCTGGGGATGGAAATTAAAAAAAAAATACACATTCATAGAACAAAATTTTAAGAGCTCAAAGCTTTAAAGAATTCTTTTAAATTCATGCTAATGGCATTTCCACGAATTACAGCTGCGCCAAGAGCTGGAGCGTGTGTGGTCAGAGCGTGTGGTCTGCTGTGTGGACACAGGTTGTCCGCTCCGCTCCTCGGGTCTCTGACCTCAGCCAGAAGATCAGGCTCTGGTGGGTCTTGTGCAAACCCGGGGCTGAGCCTACGTCCTGGCTGGAGACCAAGGGGCCCCACCTCCACGAGGCATCAGCCCACTTCAGGGAGCGCCCGCGCCTTCTCCAAGCCCCCCAGTGGAGAGGAAGGTGATAAAATTCTAGCCTTCTCAGCGCAGCCCGGCATCCTTGCACAGGGACGAATGGTCCCAAGTGCTCTGTCTCCAGCCAGCCCTAGAATCCCGGAGTCAGAGTCTCAGGGTGGGAAGGAACCTCAAGGTTGATCTTGTCTGATCTAAGCAAGCCCCCACGACTGAGAATCTCCCCTGCCCTTGCCTGCCACTGCCTCGCTGCTGTGCCTGGGACCATGGGGACAGAGGGGGTGGGGGACTGCCCGGGCCGCTGCTGGCTCATCCCACCCCTGGGTCCCCTGCACGCCCTCCCAAGCCACACCCCTGCTGGACCTTCTGGCTCAGTTCAGGGGCCCCACACCCCAGGGTGAGTGTCCCATTCATGGGCTCTTAACGCATCCCCTCCCACCCCACGTAGTATTTCATTTCAGTTTTTGAAATAGTTATAAGTTCGCAGGAAGCTGACCAACATTACAGAGGGAGTTCTCAGGAGGCCTCAGCCGGTTTCCTCTAAGGGGAACGCCTAACCGAGCTACGGCACCCAGGAAACTCCCAGAGCCACAAGGGACCGTGGCACATATGGGGGTGTGTGTGTAAATTCCATTCAATCCACCCCAATGTTCTTTATTCGTGCATCATCCTGGTCGTCCGTCATCACACATGCAGAAGGTGAGCCTGAACCTCTTGCCCGGTTTCACACGACTTTATCACACGTGCAGATTCACGCCTGTCTTCCCAACCGTGAGAATCGCTCCCTCCCCATGCAGCTCCTTCCTGCCCCCCTCCCCCTGCTCTGGGCAACCACCCCTCTGTTCTCTGTCTCTGTAAGCGTGTTTTACCAAGAGTGTTGTGCAAAAGAGACGATACCCTGGCTGACCTCTAGATTGGCTTTTCCATGCAGCACGACTTTCTTGAGACCCACCCAACTGTGCACATCCATGAGCTTCCTCCTTCTCCTGCTGCCTGCTGCCCCATCGTGTGGGTGAGCCAGATTGTCCAACATTCATCTGTGGAAAGGCATTCGGATTGCTTGCTATTTGGGGTCATTGTGAATAAAAGCTTCTGTGAGAGCTCCTAGGAACATAGATTTCATTTCTCTGAGATAAATCTCTGAGAGTATAATTGCTGGGTCAAATGATAAGTGCATGTTTGGTTTTGTTTTTAAGAATCTACTAAACTTGGGGCACCTAGATTGCTAAGTCGTGAAGCATCTGCCTTCGGCTCAGGTCATGATCCCGGAGTCCCAGGATCGAGCCCCACATCGGGCTCCCTCCTCGGCGGGAAGCCTGCTTCTCTCTCTCTCACTCCCCCTGCTTGTGGTCCCCCTCTTGCTGTGTTTCTCTCTGTAACATAAATAAAATCTTAAAAAAAAAAAAAGAAACTGTCGAACAATTTCCAGAGTGACCATGGCGTTTTGTACTCCCATCAGTAACGTCTGAATAGTTTTGCTTCTCCACATCCTTGCCAGCAATTGGTATTCTCATTATGCCTTATTTTGGCCATTCTGATGATATGGTGGTGATATGTCATTGTGGTTTGGATTTGTCCTTCCCTTGCGCCGAAGCCATTGAATTTCTTTTCATATGCTTATTGGCCATCTGTGTATCCTTTTGATGAGATGTCTGTTCATGTCTTTAACCCATTTTCTAATTGGATTGTTTGTTTTTTTCTGTTGAGTTTTGAGTTCTTCATATTTTATAGATAGAAAATATCTATTGGATACCTGGTTTGCAAATAATTAATTCTAATCAATAGATTGTCTTTCCATCCTCTTCAATCAAAGCCTTTTGGATAATGAAAGTTTTTAATATTAATGAGAGCTAATATATCAATTTTTCTTTTACAAATCATGCTCTTGGTTTCCATTCTAAAAGCTCTTGGTCTTCACCCCGAGAGTGCTATAGATTCTCTCCTATGCTTTCCTCTAAAAAACTTATGGCTTTACACTCAATCTTTAACTCCTGATCCATTCATAGCCGTCTTGTATGAAGCATGTCAAGGCCCATTTTTCCCCTAGAGTCGTCCAGTTGCTCCAGAAACCTTTGTTCAAAAGGTGGTCATCCCCCCACTGAATTGCTTTTGCAACTTTGCCAAATCTTGGGAGGTTGTATTTGCCTGGGTCCATTTCTGGGGTCCGGGTTCTCTGCCATGGACCCGTTCTTCCCCAGGCACCTCTCTGTTTTGAATACTCTGGCCGCACAATCAGCCTGAACGTTGGGTAGATTCCTCCCATTTTAATTCTCTTTCAAAAATTGTTTAGCTGTTCTAGGTCCTTTTCATGTTCATGTAAATTTTTAAATAAGCTTGTTTATATCTACCAAAAACTCCACAAAACCTTGCTTGGATTTTGGTCGGATCTGTAGATACATTTGGAAACTGACGTCTGTTTTATGCTGACTCTTCAGTTCACAAAAGTGGCAAACTCTGCATCTCCTCACATCGCCTTTGATGATTCTTCCATCCCCTCACATCGCCTTTGATGATTCTTCCATCCTTGTTTTGTAATGTTCGGCGTATGAACCCCGCATGTTTTATTGCATCGATACCTAGAGACACATTTCTTGGGAGCAATTGTAAATGGCATTGTTTTTTAATTTGTTTCCACATCATCATCGTCTGCCTGTGTAAGGTGGTTGATCTGTGAGATCTTACATCCTGAGTCCTTGAGGAGCTCACTTGTAAGGTCTCAGAGCTTTATTGTAGGTTCCTTGGGATCTCCTACATAGGTGAGTTTGTCGTCTGTAAACAGAGACTCCTTCCTTTCTTCCTTTTCTGTCCATATACTTTTTTTTTTCTTGCCTTATTGCTCTAGCACCGACTTCTTAGTACTACCTTGAATGAGAAGACCCTCCTCACCTTCTGTCCAGCCTGAGGGGGAAATAATCATTTCTTCACCATTAGGCACAATGTTAGCTGTGGGGTTCATGCAGTATTTTGCAGACTATGGTAGTTTCCTATTGCTTCTTCAAATATCACCACAAACTCGTCAGCTTAAAACAGCACAGACGTACACTTTGATGGTCTGGAGTCAGAAGTCTAGAGTCAAGACATCTTGGGGCATATCCCCTCTGGAGGATCAATGATGACACATGCCTGGGTGTCTGCAGTGACCTTGAGAGAGCATGAAATGTGTTCTTTTTCAGCATAGATACAGCAACTAATTTTTTCAGCAAATAAATTCACATCTGCTCTGAGGTATACCAGTAGATTTATGGGAATCTTAGCACAGAGTATTTGAAATCAGGCCTTAGAAACTTCCAGGCTGTCGGCTTCCTGCAGATATCCCCACGGAGCAAGTACTCATGGTTCTCCAGCACACTGCCGATTCGGAGTGGGACAGGCTGCGGCAGGGAACAGTAAGGAACTCTCGTCTTGCCCTGCACGCTGCCTTTACCTTCGCAAGACCGTGCGCTCTGTTGTCGAACGACAGCCGTCTCTCCCCTTGACGAAGGAGTATTTGTGGCTCCCTCCTCTCTCTTCTTTCTTCCTCTTTGAAGTCTGAGTACCTGCTGAGCAGGTTGTCTCTCCACTTTTTCACTGAGGAGGACTTCCGTTGCTGAGCCTGCACCTTTCCTCACTCACTCCCAGACACCGGCTACAGCCTCGGAGGGGGCATCGTGAGGCTGCACACAGGAAATGGGCTCGGGAGCTTTTCCAGGATTCGTGCATGTCTGATGGCGTGACTAAGCCATCGTGGATGGGTCTGGCTTCGTTTAGGGGCGGCTGGACCAGAGTTGTTACCTGAGCCTTTCAGAAGGAAGGAGATGGAACAGATAACGGGGACTTGAAATTCCAAGTTGCAGCAGTGCAGTCTGATGGCCTTACCTTAGGAGAGAACTTTCTTAGAAAGAGAAAAGAAGACAACATCTTGCTGTTGTTTCTTGCTTCGTCTCTCTTCTTTTTAAATGAAAACCCAGTGTTTTTCGTGAGGAACACAATGGGTGTTTTTGGCAGGACAATCCTTCATTTTGCAGAAATCCTTGGCTGGCAGGACGTTGACCACTCCCCAGTTACTGTCGAAACTAGACACGCCCCTCACATGTGTCACGAGGGAGCAGGCTGCCCTCTCTTGAAAAGCTGACTTTGGGTTATTTTAAATTAGTGAGAACTGATCCTCTGGAGATACTGTTTTTCTCACGAGGGAATAGAGAGGAAGATATTAATCGGAATGCTGATTATCCTTGGCATTAACTGGGTCCTTCCTGTCCTCGCTGTGCGTGTGGTGGCCTTTCGAGGCTGGGCTGATCAATTCTCTGGTCGGAGCTGAGGGGCCGCTGATGGGCCCTGAGCTGCCGGAAGTGGTCACAGGTTCTTCAATCACGATCTCTAAGTGTTTGCTTTTAGAAAAAACCGCTTGTCTTCTATGTTCTTCAGAAAAAATACAACACACAAGGATGCACACATGCTTTTGAAGCTATCCCCACTCGTTAGGAGGTTTACTTCTGAAACGGCAGCACCGGGGAGCCTGGGGCAGGCGGGCAGTACCACGGTGTGGGCCGGGGTGGCGACGGGCCTGCCTCGGATCACTTATTTTGCTCTGTCGTCTACGTCCAGGCAGTGGGAAGGCATGCGCACTTGTTTGGGGTTTGTCCCGTCTCTGCAGCTCAGCTTGGGGGTGCCGTTCCCCAGACGCTGAGCCCGGCCCGGCCAGCGGCTCCCACCAAGCAGCCCAGCTCTGGTCGCCCTGCCTCCGCCGACTCTGTTTACAGTTGAGATCAGTGGGACGTGTACAGCTTTGTGTTTGTAACTGGGGATGGGGCGGCGGTGGGGGGGGCAGGCTGGAAGGGAAGAGTGGAGGGGCTTGTGTGTGTCTGCTCCATCAGAGTTCCAGGCCTGAGTTTGAACCAGGTCAGGGCCCGGCTGGCTGCGCGCAGGCCCAGTGGGGGCGGGGACTGGCCAGCGGCCTGTGCTCCATCAAGGCCCCCGGGGGTGGGCCCAGGCCCGGGCCACGAGGGTCATCAGAGGAAGCATGTTTGGTCCTAACACGGCTCCTCCCCACGGCAGCAGTGAGGCTCCCGCAGACAGCTCTGTGGGCCACGGATGTGACCAGCACCCAGGGGCCCTGGACACGCTGGGAGGCTCTCCGCAGGCACTGCGTGGGACAGCGCGTCCCTGGGAATATTAGTAATTCGCACCGAAGTCCCAGCCACTTGCAAGAGAAATTGCGTCTGAAGGGTCAGAGCGAGGCTGCGGGGGCGGGGGAGAATGGACGGGCAGAGGAGGCAGAGTCCGGTTCTCCCCCCAGAATTACCTGCTGTGGAAACAAAATGTGGCTCCTCAGCCAGTTCAGCAGAAGCCGGCCCCGTGGGACAGACTGGTCAGAGCCTGGCTGCAGTCCGCTCCCGGCGGGTCCTCCACCCCCCAGACGGGGGCCGGGTTCCGGAGTCCGTCCCTGTGACATCAGCTGGCCGGAACCCGTGAGAAGTTGCACTATCTGAACTTGAACTCTTCTCCCTGTGCTTCTCCAGCCGACGGAGTCTCCCCCTGCCTTGGGGTCTGCCGACGTCATTGTCTGCGCGGCTGCTGTGCTCCTGGGTGCAGCCAGGTCGGCGCCCCGGGGCGGGGGGCGTGGGGGCACCTCCAACGCAGGGCTCGATGCTCACAGCATCCCTCAGACTGTCCTCGACCCCCATGAATACTGCACAAAGACCCAGCGTGGGGCCGTCTCCAGGTTCCGTCCAGCTTGATGCCCGCAAAGCCCGCGCTGGCCAAGGAAGCCGGGGCTCCCCGGGACAGCTTCGGCCGACGCCCCGTCCCTGGCCTCAGCAGCAGGCCCCAGCCCCTCCCCAGCCCTCTCCTGGAGTCCTGACCTCACATGCCCTTCCATACCTCCCTGCCGCACGGAATCTATTTCACAGGAATCCTGCTCAGACACACACAGAATTTAAAACCCAAATCTACAAAATGCCTTCACCATGGTGTAAACACAAAAAATAAAGACCATTCATAAAAAAGTCTGTTTGCATATTTAATATGTAAATGCTCAAGCCCGATGACACTAGAAGGAAGGTCTGTAATGTCTTATCTGAAACCTTGAAGTAGATGTATTTGGGGGCTGGTATTTTTAACGTCTCTACGAATAAAGTTCAATCTTCATAACATTACATTCTTGGAACATGAAAGCCATGCAAAAAAATACTTTATGTTTACATATGAAAAGGGAGTCGGGTTTCCAGGACTAATGACTATTTGTGAGTTTCTAGCTGCCCAGTAACTCAGCCAAAGCTTCCGCCGCTGGTAGCTGTCTGCTCAGTGATGCCCCCGCAGATGCCCAGGTGACAGCTCTGAGTCCCCACTACTGTCCGCGCCCCCGGCATGCCTAGCTTCCCGCTGTTTCCTTGGTGGCCAGAGGGCATTTATGGGCTAAGATTTCCCCGCCCCCGGCACGCCTCAGGTGCCCCAGCCCTGAAAAGCAGATCTATGCTCTACAGC